>JARFIW010001192.1:0-197500 GCA_036346225.1 Platerodrilus igneus
ATTTTAAGATTTCTTACCTGTAGCGACTTTTGAGCGTTCTTATAAATTTTTTACATGCAATACATCTTGTTAGTCTAGAATTTTATGCACAATCCGAATCTCTAAATAGATTTAAAATCGAACGACCCTTACCATTTTACACACACCTCTAAATGATAAATTTCCTGCAACTCATACCTAAAGAAAATCTAAAACAATTCTTGAAACTTTTATTACAAACAATTTTTACTAATACAGTTTAAATTTTGTAAAACCACATTTCTAAATACATATTCACAATTTTTTATTTTCAACCTAGAACTTGTCATATCGGGTCATACTTATTAATATTTATTTCTAAATAGAGCACCTTTTCCAAAGACCAACCGGACCCACATGTTTCAAATTCCTCTGATTTTGTTCTTATGGTTTCGCTTAAGACCTCGTACATATTTTCCAGATTACTAGAAGACGTTATAACCACATTTTTTGTGTTAAAGGATTTCACATCGGTAGTCTCTTCCCCCATTTTGGTGTAAACGCCGTAGAGTTCGCAGTAGACTTTTACTGCTGTATGTTGTATTCTTTTTTCATTTATTAATCGAATAAATCGCTCCTTCTGCTTCCAAAGAAACTCGGGCACTCCATCGTCGACATTGGCGTTATTTATGCGATAGCTAGCCATACGGTTGTTAAACGCAGTGCTAACCATTTCTACGCCATCTTCGCCAGTAGCGGTAACTGATGCATTTTTATGTCTGTTGCTCCTTAAGTGTGCGGCATACGTAGTCTTTTCAATTTCGAAATCGCATACTTTACACATAATTCGTGATCGTTTCGTACAAGACCCTTTAACAGCTGGCAGAGCTGAACGTTTACTGCTTAATGACATACCGTGCTGTTTTTCCTTGTGTCGCTGTAAGTTGTCCATTCTCGTAAAAGCGATACCCCAAGACCCACAGTTAAAGAACTTTGCTGCTGACGGATGTATAAGCTTAACGCTGAACGATGTTACACCACGACATTTGTTCTGGTGCCGTTTGAGAGCATTTTTCCAGGTATAGGAAGCACCGCAAGAGTTGCACTTAAAAACGTTTGCAGATACCATTTTAGTACAAAAACAAAATCCGCACTATAAGACTTGACTTGTAAGCGAACTAACTTATAACTAAAGAGTTTACTCTCGCGTACCTGCTTTATGTACCCTATATAATGCAAACCGAAGGTTTCCGAAGATACCCGAACGAAGTTGAGGATTCAGCGGGAACTAAATGACGTCATAATCCTCGCTGCTCGTCCAATACATTTAGCGCCAATGCATACACCTGGTTCGCTTCGTCGATGGTGCGAATGCCGTTAGTAAAAACATCGGAAACGTCTTCCATGTTATACGGATCGCGTGCATATTAAAAATCCAAAAGGGTGGTAGCACACACACACACAAATTGTGTGCAAGTCGTGCTGTAGAAGATGCAGTGCTACTATAAACAAAAACTTAATAAAAACACTTTAAACCATTACTAAGGAAATACCAACTTGTTGTCTACAGGATACTTACTAATAAAGTAATTTAATTTTAAATAACTTCTACGTCATATTTTAGGAAATGGTGGGCTTGAATATTTTCTAAATGAATCATCAAGCGAAAGTATATGCTTAGCAGTATTAAAATTAACCATTAATTTCCAATTTTTACGATCGTGGTTAATTATAGATTAAAATGTAATTTGTGCTTCTCGTAAACTAACATATTTTGTAGCAACTGTATAATACATGCATACCCCTTCGCCGCGCTACTGCTATTCTTGTAGTTGCTAGAAAAAGTCACTCTCCTTTTTACTGTTAGGACCGATGCAAAGCACCATTTTATACTTTCTATAGCACATCGCGCACTTTTTTTGTCGGATAATTAAATTTTTGTTTATGTAGGCCTTTGCACTTTCGCATAGCGGTCGGCCGCACGTAATGATTTCTAGAACCGGTAAGTACTTGATATCGTCCAAATAGAGAATTAGATGCTCGATGTCTGTCAACTTCCAATTCCCTCGTAAAAGGTAGAAAAAACTCGGTCAATCATCCATTATACTTCGACCCGCTCCTGTTCTGATAATTTACAAACATTTTTCAAACGACAATGGGCTGAGAATTTTTAAACCTCCGAGGGATCTTTAAGTCGTGATCAATTACACATCCGAGCTACGCGTAAACTGACATATTTTGCAGCAACTGTATAATACATGCATACCCCTTCTCTGCGCTACTGCTATTCTTGTAATTGCTAGAAAAAGTCAGTTGCTCTTTTACTGCTAGGGCTGCTAAAAAACACCATTCCATACTTTCTTTATAAGTGTAGCACATCGCGCACTTTTTTGTCGGTTAATTAATTTTTGTTTATGTAGGCCTTTACACTTTCGCTTATTTAAACATCTAATACGATTGATTAACCACTTTCGATTATTCTAACGGAGACTACCATACATACCGCTGCACCGTTCTTTTTGATTCCTATGGGTTTCCGCACACTAACACCCGACGTATCTTTCCTACTATTTGTTAAACAAAACTACCGGTATCGCCATTGTGGACGTAAACAGATGTTTGTGGATGTGTACGAGTATGTAACCATATACATTAACCAGTCTAAGCTATTTTATTTAGTCCAAGAAAATTATTATTTTCTAATCCACAATTAATAATCGCCTTTATAGGTTCCACATTTTGACCATTTCCCAATGACTGGTGCTACGTACATGGAAACTTAAATTTCTTATTGGAGAGAATTCTTATTCTCCCACGCACTGCTGCGTAGTTGCATGCCCACCCCTTTTGGAGGTATATGCTCGTTATAGGTTGTAAGACCCTCGGTTTTACTTAACTACAATTCGTGAGACCCCTTTAATCTTTTTAATCGTATCTTTCTCGCCTACAATACAGTAGGACTTAACATTACTACCAACAAATTCTAATACTGGACCTACATTAAATCGTCTTTGAATTTCTCTACAATTTTTTGTTAACAAGTGTTATATTGTATTTATTATACGCGGGGTAGTCACTCTTTTAAGATAAATATATTTTGTTTAGCATCAACTAATATTTAATTTTTCTAGAGACCCCAAATCTGTAAATAGATTTTAAATAGTACCACCCCATACAAAGTTATGCCTTTTAAAGACTAATTTTTACCCATCTTTATTTAACTCCATCTTTAAAACCCTTTTTTCGCTAACCGAGACATATGCTTTAACTAACCATTCCCCTAGAAATCTAAAACCGATGTGCCCCGCGAATACCACGTGGAGGTAACACGTATACTCTGTCAACCAGGATAGAAGCAGAAGAAGGATTTGGAAGATGGGCGAGGAACTTAAAATTATGGAATTTAAAAACTAATATATACAATAGATTTACAAAATCTATACAAATATAAACAACTATCTTATATCTTTACGTCCCCATGCGTAGATTGTTGTACTATTAGGGTGACGTAACGCTTGTCATCTTCCCTCGATAAACTAATTTTATTAATAAGCTGCGTATGCAAATCGTATTCTTTTACTCCGGATACATACGCAGACAAGTACTCGATACCATCCAAATAAAGAATTGGATGCTTGGTGACTGTTAACTTCCGCATCCCTCGTGTACGCCTAAGCACGCCTGTGCCCATGCGCGCCCCCTGCGCGTGCGCACCCCTACCCATGCGCGCCCCCTGCGCGTGCACACCCCTGTCCATGCGCGCCCCCTGCGCGTGCACACCCCTGCCCATGCGCGCCCCTCTCTGTGCGACTGCTATTTCGTGGTAACGTCACAGCCTTTTATAAATAAAGAACAATGTTATATACTATTATAAAATGTTTATTCTGACATTATACATAACAAATTTAAAAAACAACTAATGCCAAGCATGGACCCATTTAAACTTAATTTTAATACAAAGTTATACACAGAAGACAGTCCTTTCTTTATGTTTGTTTGCGGTGGTTTTAATTTTATCTAATTTTATTCGCAGCTTAAAATTTAAATCGACACCCAAGTCTTCTATCTCCTTTTCTAGTCAATAGTTTGATACATAAAGACCGTCTAGGTTTTCGAATTGTAAAATGTACCGAAGTTTGCCTCTATATTTAAAGTCTTTGATTCCGCCGACAACCAGATCCATTCCTTCGTGTAATTCTTGCAGCTTGTGACAATCTTTTAATCGCAGCTTTCCCACTATATCCTGCATACGTATCTTGTTAGCTTGATCGACTTCTTCTTGTCGGTATTGGAGGAAATCCTTTTTCTCCCACACACTGTTGCGTAGTTGCATGTCCACCACTTTTGGGAATATATGGTTGTTATAGGTTGTAAGACCCTCGGTTTTAAATGATCCGAAAGGTTCTTTACTGGGCAAATATACAATGTTTAGCGGAACCCCTTTACGTGTGGTGTACGCCAAGGTTACGAAACCCGCATTCCTTAGTTCTTCTTTGTTATCTGCCATTTTGATAAATACGTTTTTAGAATAACCTTTTAAAAAGTATACGGATTTAGTACCATCCTTTTCCGCAAGAACGCCTACATAACTAAAAGAGTCTTTCTTACTAACCGCAAATGCAAACAGCTTGTAGAACCCGGATGTATTTAAGTCACTCCATCGGCACATAAAATAATCTTTTAATTCTTCCTCATTTCTCTAATAAGATGTTCTTTGTATAACACATCTTTGTATTGTTCGCGTATTGTCGCAGTGTTTTCCATGTACTCCAATTTTCGTCTTTTTGCATCCATTTCCTCTAATTCCAGTTGTCTTTTCCTTCCACTTACAGCGTATGGTATGCATAATGGAGCAATTTCCTTTAGCGTAAACGGATAAAGTTTACTACCAATATTTACGCGTTGTCGTACAACCTCTGGACGAATGTTATGCGTATCTATCAACCCCAATTCCGAAATGATTATTTCTTTTGGAATTGTAGAATATGGTGTTGCAGATTGTGTAAAATATGTACTGCCTGCTTTAATGTAGCACTTGTGTAAGATTTTTATTTTATCTGAGCTGTCTTCCTCCTCTACTATCTCCAAATAATTTACAGGTAAATAGTTAAAACTAAAAGCCGAAAGCACATACTTTATCAATTTTTCCCTTTCTTTTGGTTTTCGGACAACTTAATCTGCAAGCCCGTCAATTTCTTTGTATTACCATTCCCCCAATACACGTACTGTAGCAGGTTATTAAACACTAAACAGCAGCTATTTTGTAGCTTGTCCGATAGCTTACTCCACATTTTGGCAAGTGGTACCGAGTACATTGGCGCCTTTAGGAAGTATAACTTACTATCTTCCAATAACGTTAAACAGTCTTTTAAGGGATTATACACCCGTTCCGCACTGACATTGCTTCCAATTGCACAATTGTATATTGTCGCTTCCAATCGCGTAATACCATGTTCTTTAGCCAAAGTAGACGCAAATGTTTCCCTTAAACGCACATCTGGACAACGTAAAAAATCTAGTATATGATTGCCAAGTTGTTTATTAACACCAGGACTTGTTATCTGACACACAAATTTGTTGTATATCTTAATTCTTGCATTGGTTGTTAGCCATGTTAAACAATCAATTCCTACAGTTTTATCGTTGTCAACTATAATATTACACTTTTCTTCGTATTCGCCCTTATAGCAAAAGTTATGGTTTGTAGTTAAATAATTACACATCTCCATCTTGCTAAATATACCCGCAAAATCTTGGGTTACATCCATGTCAAAAGATAGAAATAATCTTTTCGAGTTCGTCTAATATATCTGGTAGTTCCTCCAATAAAGTTTCCAACTTAACATCTGCTAGTTCCACTTTGTATGGAACACATATAGGATTTTGGAATTTTTTATTAATGCAATCGAGGTCTTCTTTTCCGATAATTTCTTTTACTCTCTGGCCCATCTTGTTAGTGCTTTCCAGAGAAAACGGAAGCTTAGCTTTAACACCATGTCTAGCGGAAACAAATCGGTCAAACTTTCTTCGTAGATAGCTGTTAAATGCACCACAAATTTCTTTTTTTAGGATAAACATCCTTTTGCTTGCAGATGTTTGTTCGGCGTCAGAAAGGTCGCAAATTTTAACCAACATTATATTGTCACAAAATGGTTCTGTAATTGGTGTGTGTAGTCCACCAGTCAGCATCTGTTCGCCTTCGACATAACAAATATTACCAATATCTGTTACCAGATTATTGTTGCACATATTTTCTGTCAACAGCCATAATCCAAATCGCTCATTTGTCGTGTTATACAAAAAACATCTTATTAGAGAAAATGAGGAAGAATTAAAAGATTATTTTATGTGCCGATGGAGTGACTTAAATACATTCGGGTTCTACAAGCTGTTTGCATTTGCGGTTAGTAAGAAAGACTCTTTTAGTTATGTAGGCGTTCTTGCGGAAAAGGATGGTACTAAATCCGTATACTTTTTAAAAGGTTATTCTAAAACGTATTTATCAAAATGGCAGATAACAAAGAAGAACTAAGGAATGCGGGTTTCGTAACCTTGGCGTACACCACACGTAAAGGGTTCCGCTAAACATTGTATATTTGCCCAGTAAAGAACCTTTCGGATCATTTAAAACCGAGGGTCTTACAACCTATAACAACCATATATTCCCAAAAGTGGTGGACATGCAACTATGCAACAGTGTGTGGGAGAAAAAGGTTTCCTCAATACCGACAAGAAGAAGTCGATCAAGCTAACAAGATACGTATGCAGGATATAGTGGAAAGCTGCGATTAAAAGATTGTCACAAGCTGCAAGAATTACACGAAGGAATGGATCTGGTTGTCGGCGGAATCAAAGACTTTAAATATAGAGGCAAACTTCGGTACATTTTACAATTCGAAAACCTAGACGGTCTCTATGTATCAAACTATTGGTTAGAAAAGGAGATAGAAGACTTGGGTATCGATTTAAATTTTAAGCTGCGAATAAAATTAGATAAAATTAAAACCACTGCAAACAAACATAAACAAAGGACTGTCTTCTGTGTATAACTTTGTATTAAAATTAAGTTTAAATGACCCCATGCTTGGTATTAAATATTTTTAAATTTGTTATGTATAATGTCAGAATAAACATTTTATAATAGTATATAACATTGTTTTTTATTTATAAAAGGCTGTGACGTTACCACGAAATAGCAGTCGCACAGAGAGGGCGCGCATGGGCAGGGTGTGCACGCGCAGGGGCGCGCATGGACAGGGGTGTGCACGCGCAGGGGGCGCGCATGGGCAGGGGTGCGCACGCGCAGGGGGCGCGCATGGGCACAGGCGTGCTTAGGCGTACACGAGGGATGCGGAAGTTAACAGTCACCAAGCATCCAATTCTTTATTTGGATGGTATCGAGTACTTGTCTGCGTATGTATCCGGAGTAAAAGAATACGATTTGCATACGCAGCTTATTAATAAAATTAGTTTATCGAGGAAGATGACAAGCGTTACGTCACCCTAATAGTACAACAATCTACGCATGGGGACGTAAAGATATAAGATAGTTGTTTATATTTGTATAGATTTTGTAAATCTATTGTATATATTAGTTTTTAAATTCCATAATTTTTAAGTTCCTCGCCCATCTTCCAAATCCTTCTTCTGCTTCTATCCTGGTTGACAGAGTATACGTGTTACCTCCACGTGGTATTCGCGGGGCACATCGGTTTTAGATTTCTAGGGGAATGGTTAGTTAAAGCATATGTCTCGGTTAGCGAAAAAAGGGTTTTAAAGATGGAGTTAAATAAAGATGGGTAAAAATTAGTCTTTAAAAGGCATAACTTTGTATGGGGTGGTACTATTTAAAATCTATTTACAGATTTGGGGTCTCTAGAAAAATTAAATATTAGTTGATGCTAAACAAAATATATTTATCTTAAAAGAGTGACTACCCCGCGTATAATAAATACAATATAACACTTGTTAACAAAAATTGTAGAAATTCAAAGACGATTTAATGTAGGTCCAGTATTAGAATTTGTTGGTAGTAATGTTAAGTCCTACTGTATTGTAGGCGAGAAAGATACGATTAAAAAGATTAAAGGGGTCTCACGAATTGTAGTTAAGTAAAACCGAGGGTCTTACAACCTATAACGAGCATATACCTCCAAAAGGGGTGGGCATGCAACTACGCAGCAGTGCGTGGGAGAATAAGAATTCTCTCCAATAAGAAATTTAAGTTTCCATGTACGTAGCACCAGTCATTGGGAAATGGTCAAAATGTGGAACCTATAAAGGCGATTATTAATTGTGGATTAGAAAAATAATAATTTTCTTGGACTAAATAAAATAGCTTAGACTGGTTAATGTATATGGTTACATACTCTCGTACACATCCACAAACATCTGTTTACGTCCACAATGGCGATACCGGTAGTTTTTGTTTAACAAATAGTAGGAAAGATACGTCGGGTGTTAGTGTGCGGAAACCCATAGGAATCAAAAAGAACGGTGCAGCGGTATGTATGGTAGTCTCCGTTAGAATAATCGAAAGTGGTTAATCAATCGTATTAGATGTTTAAATAAGCGAAAGTGTAAAGGCCTACATAAACAAAAATTAATTAACCGACAAAAAAGTGCGCGATGTGCTACACTTATAAAGAAAGTATGGAATGGTGTTTTTTAGCAGCCCTAGCAGTAAAAAGAGCAACTGACTTTTTCTAGCAATTACAAGAATAGCAGTAGCGCAGAGAAGGGGTATGCATGTATTATACAGTTGCTGCAAGATATGTCAGTTTACGCGTAGCTCGGATGTGTAATTGATCACGACTTAAAGATCCTCGGAGGTTTAAAAATTCTCAGCCCATTGTCGTTTGAAAATGTTTGTAAATTATCAGAACAGGAGCGGGTCGAAGTATAATGGATGATTGACCGAGTTTTTCTACCTTTACGAGGGAATTGAAATTGACAGACATCGAGCATCTAATTCTCTATTTGGACGATATCAAGTACTTACCGGTTCTAGAAATCATTACGTGCGACCGACCGCTATGCGAAAGTGCAAAGGTCTACATAAACAAAAATTTAATTATCCGACAAAAAAAGTGCGCGATGTGCTATAGAAAGTATAAAAAAAATTGGTGCTTTGCATCGGTCCTAACAGTAAAAAGGAGAGTGACTTTTTCTAGCAACTACAAGAATAGCAGTAGCGCGGCGAAGGGGTATGCATGTATTATACAGTTGCTACAAAATATGTTAGTTTACGAGAAGCACAAATTACATTTTAATCTATAATTAACCACGATCGTAAAAATTGGAAATTAATGGTTAATTTTAATACTGCTAAGCATATACTTTCGCTTGATGATTCATTTAGAAAATATCCAAGCCCACCATTTCCTAAAATATGACGTAGAAGTTATTTAAAATTAAATTACTTTATTAGTAAGTATCCTGTAGACAACAAGTTGGTATTTCCTTAGTAATGGTTTAAAGTGTTTTTATTAAGTTTTTGTTTATAGTAGCACTGCATCTTCTACAGCACGACTTGCACACAATTTGTGTGTGTGTGCTACCACCCTTTTGGATTTTTAATATGCACGCGATCCGTATAACATGGAAGACGTTTCCGATGTTTTTACTAACGGCATTCGCACCATCGACGAAGCGAACCAGGTGTATGCATTGGCGCTAAATGTATTGGACGAGCAGCGAGGATTATGACGTCATTTAGTTCCCCGCTGAATCCTCAACTTCGTTCGGGTATCTTCGGAAACCTTCGGTTTGCATTATATAGGGTACATAAAGCAGGTACGCGAGAGTAAACTCTTTAGTTATAAGTTAGTTCGCTTACAAGTCAAGTCTTATAGTGCGGATTTTGTTTTGTACTAAAATGGTATCTGCAAACGTTTTTAAGTGCAACTCTTGCGGTGCTTCCTATACCTGGAAAAATGCTCTCAAACGGCACCAGAACAAATGTCGTGGTGTAACATCGTCCAGCGTTAAGCTTATACATCCGTCAGCAGCAAAGTTCTTTAACTGTGGGTCTTGCGGTATCGCTTTTACGAGAATGGACAACTTACAGCGACACAAGGAAAAACAGCACGGTATGTCATTAAGCAGTAAACGTTCAGCTCTGCCAGCTGTTATAGGGTCTTGTACGAAACGATCACGAATTATGTGTAAAGTATGCGATTTCGAAATTGAAAAGACTACGTATGCCGCACACTTAAGGAGCAACAGACATAAAAATGCATCAGTTACCGCTACTGGCGAAGATGGCGTAGAAATGGTTAGCACTGCGTTTAACAACCGTATGGCTAGCTATCGCATAAATAACGCCAATGTCGACGATGGAGTGCCCGAGTTTCTTTGGAAGCAGAAGGAGCGATTTATTCGATTAATAAATGAAAAAAGAATACAACATACAGCAGTAAAAGTCTACTGCGAACTCTACGGCGTTTACACCAAAATGGGGGAAGAGACTACCGATGTGAAATCCTTTAACACAAAAAATGTGGTTATAACGTCTTCTAGTAATCTGGAAAATATGTACGAGGTCTTAAGCGAAATCATCAGAACAAAATCAGAGGAATTTGAAACATGTGGGTCCGGTTGGTCTTTGGAAAAGGTGCTCTATTTAGAAATAAATATTAATAAGTATGACCCGATATGACAAGTTCTAGGTTGAAAATAAAAAATTGTGAATATGTATTTAGAAATGTGGTTTTACAAAATTTAAACTGTATTAGTAAAAATTGTTTGTAATAAAAAGTTTCAAGAATTGTTTTTAGATTTTCTTTTAGGTATGAGTTGCAGGAAATTTATCATTTAGAGGGTGTGTGTAAAATGGTAAGGGGTCGTTCGATTTTAAATCTATTTAGAGATTCGGATTGTGCATAAAATTCTAGACTAACAAGATGTATTGCATGTAAAAAAAAATTTATAAGAACGCTCAAAAGTCGCTACAGGTAAGAAATCTTAAAATGGGGGTAGCTCTCTGGGGGATGGTGCTATGTGAAAAATTTAAAGAGATTTGGATAGCTTAGAAAATTCTAATATTGATTAATACCAAACAAGGTAGGTTTATCTCGTGGGTGGAAATGTGGAGAAAGATTTATCTCGCAGAGGGTATATGTGTAACTTTGCAGGGCGTGGTCCGATTTCAAATCTGTTTGCAGATTCGGTTGTGCGTAAAATTGTAGACTAATTTAATGTATTGCATGTATAAAAAATTTATAAGAACGCTCAAAAGTCGCTACAGGTAAGAAATCTTAAAATTAGGGTAGCTTCCTTGGGGATGGTGCAATCCTAGAGATTTGGGTAGCTGAGAAAATTCTAATATTGATTAATACCAAACAAGATAGGTTTATCTCGAAAGATGCAATGGCTAGACGAAGAAAACTATTTGTTAGGTTTGCTTATAGAGTAAATAGCAAAATTAGAAGATCAGGACTTTAAAGGGGTATAACTTTGCAGGGCGTGGTCCGATTTCAAATCTGTTTACAGATTCGGGATGTGCATAAAATTCTAAGCTAATTTAATGTATCGCATGTATAAAAAAATTTATAAGAACGCTCAAAAGTCGCTACAGGTAAGAAATCTTAAAATGAGGGTAGCTCCCTTGGGGGTGATGATATCTAAAAAATTCCTAGAGATTCGGGTAGCTAAGAAAATTCTAATATTAATTGATACCAAACAAGATAGGTTTATCTCGTGGGTGGAAATGTGGAGAAAGATTTATCTCGCGGGTGGAAAGAATGCGGGTGTGATGTAATCAAAATGGTTGTGGGGGGTGTCCGAGCAAGGAGGAGAGCAAGGAGGAGTCAGGAGGAGATTCATCTCCCGCATTTACTCCTTATGGGAATTTACATGTAAATTTGGTCCAGATGTGTGTGGAAATGTGGATGCTGGTGGAAATGTGGTCCCAGAATCCCTGAAAATGGTCTACTCTTCTGCGATGAGGAATTAATGTTGCTTGTAGGAATACTTAGAAATTGCACTGACTCAAGCGCCTTGCATTTGTTTTCGAGAAATAACATTAAATTGTCGCAAGTGGGAATATCTATCTCACTGTACTCGACCTCAAAATCGATGCGTGTTGTAACATCAATTTTCTGTAAAAGAATGTGAAAATGTAAAAAATCCCATTTTTCTGTTTCGAATTTTAGAGTGTCTAATGTTGAAATGCATTCAGAAAATGTATTAAGAAGATTACGTAAATCTTTGGCTATATCACCTTTTAATGTAGTCTACATTATATTGTTGACCGATTCGGCGGCTAAAAGTCGTTTGTTTTGATATGTTTTAACCAACTTTTCGTAGGCGACAAGAAAACTATCTCCTGAAAGTAACTTTAAAGTTCTCCTTCTAGAAACGAAAGGAGGTATTGAAGCTTTAAGAGAGATGCCAAATTATTATTTTTTACAATAATGTTTTCGAACAGTTCATGAAACGTTCTAAATAATTTTTGATCGCCCCTGAAAATGGGAATGCTAAGTGAAGTTAATTTTGCAGCGACCTCTACCGAACCAGTAGTAGAAGATGACGCTGCAGAAATAACTGGGTTTAATTTTTGATGGGCCGTTTTTGCCGCGTAATAATACTGTTCTACTTGAAATCTTATCCTCAAATTTATTGTCGTCCGTAATTTCTATGATTTGATTGTGAAGTTAAAACTCATCAAAGGAACTTTCTAGGTGACCGTAACGAATATTAAAGTCAGGCAAAAACGTATTATCATTGGGCGCCCTAATGGACAAGCTATACACTTCAGTGATTCGCTGAGCATAAATTTTTCTTTTATACTCAAGTCGCTTACGCTATTGATTCATTTTACTTTAAGAAAATTAGTAATATGCGAAAAATCAATAGGTAACTATTTACGTAAATAAATGCAGATTAAGTTTCTATTATACAAACAGTGTTGAAAGCAAAGCGAAAACGTAAATGTTTTGAAACGAAATGAAAGGTAATCCTTTTTTCGGAAAATTCGTAGTTGCATATAATGAAATTGAAAATTGAAAAAAATAATTAATGCACTAGCGATCTCTGTTATTACGTAAATAAGGAAATATTTTAATAACTTATGGTGATGTACACTTGCACTTCGGAATTTATTAGAAAAGCTATCAGATAAATAGCATATGGGCTTTTGCTGAACATAAAGAAAATACTCGCACACGTGTTGTTTAATGTTTAAGTGTAGTGATAAATACTCGAATCTAATGAGTTTAGATCGTCACTCATTAAATTTTAAATAACTTATAACAATTAAATTCGTTTTTAAGAGGAAAACACCACATGCTTGATATTATACAGCGAATACGCAACACGATAAGGTTTTTAATTTATTTTGCAAACGGAAACGCACTTTTATTGACTAGTTCTTTTGATTTAGATGCAGCTCGAAGCGAACAGGTTGAATAATGAGAATTCTTCAGGGAAAGAATATATTGTAATTGAAAGTTTCTCCGATAGCGGACCACCCTTATATTTACGCCAAACAATAATATAAATATGAAAAGTAAATGAAAACGTAAAAATTCTTATCACTAAGCACTCACCATATAACGGTCGTAGCTTCAGTCGAATCTTGTACCGTAGACTTGTGCACTTTGTGAGGAAATTGGGGACAGAGGAATGGGAAGAAGTAAATGGTTTTTAACAAACACTACCGCGTTTTGCTGTATTAAAGGTGAATCACCCGATAGCTATCACTTCCCTTGCTGGACTGTCTTATCCTAGTTTGATGTCCACTTGGCGCGAATGTGATAACAACAATACTGGTTTAGCATAAAATAAATATGATATTGAGACTACCTAATAGTGTCGAATAGTAATAAATGAAATAATAAATTAAAGTAAATATTTAAATAAAATAACTACGCATACGTTGCTGTAAAAACTGTATTTACCAGTTTTAATTCTAATCTAACCATGAGTACTCTATCGTTCTTTTGTAAGTAGTTTTCTACACAGTGCCCTATGTTTTTTC
The DNA here is from genome assembly GCA_036346225.1 of Platerodrilus igneus. NCBI lineage: Eukaryota > Metazoa > Arthropoda > Insecta > Coleoptera > Lycidae > Platerodrilus > Platerodrilus igneus. The sequence continues at coordinate 13,940 of JARFIW010001192.1, forward strand.
TCATAACTAACCCCACACCAGAATTTCCTTTCTCTGATCCTGTATGAATTAACCTAAAGTTTCCATTCCAAAAATGTCCCGCCTCTGGTCACCGAACTTCGCTTATCCCTACTATGTCTAGTGCTAACCTATCCATTTCAATTTTTAAGTTGTCTAGCTTACCTACTTGCTTTATATTTTGACATTCCATGCACGGACTCGCAGAATGTTCCCGATTCTTTTTATAAGTTTACCGATCGCATCCTCTCCCAAATGGAGAACTATTTTACCTCTGGAATCTTTTACCTCAGAGGATGTCATCATTCTAAATACAATTTAAGTACGCTTTGTACTTGGGAGGAAATGTGGTGGTTTCCCGTTTACTTCCACATCGTGGTAGTGTGTTTTAAAATGCCATACCGACCCCTACAGTCTCTGCCAATCTAAGTACCAAAAAAGCCGCTGCCCTATTTCGGGGACCTGTCTTAGTCTGGACCCTCACTAAAGACCCTACTAATTTAGTTGAACCTGTAGTTTGGCTCTTTAGATCACTGGAACGCGGAAGCCATTCTTCCTGTTCTAGTAATCTAGAACTTCTTCAAGGTGCAGGTCCATTCGGAATGGAAAAATTAAGTATCAACCCTTAATTTTCATCTAAATCTAAAGAAGTTACATATCCCCTATATTAATATGTATATAAAATTAAACGTAATAATTATGTGTTAGATATAGCATGATACATTGTATTAAAGAATGTAAGATATTAAGTATCAACAAAGTTCATATCAGAAATAAGAATATGAAACGACTATATTGTAACCCAGACGCAACTTGATACTACAGGTTAAGAAACAATGAACTAAAATCAAGCAGACTTATTTATAATTACTTAGAATAAATACAGTGTATGATTTATCAAGAAACAGCGGAAACGCAATTTCTGCACTTTCCTAAAAAACGATGTGAGACCAGAGGCTTCATGTTAAATGTAAGAAGCTCTGATCGCGTCAATCTTCGAACTTCATAACTTTAACATCGTTAGGTGTTCAAGCAACTCATTCTTAATTATTAATTATTGATTTATTAAAATATTAACTTGTAGTATTTTCAACTGAACTCACTTTGCGTTTAATGAATATAAGCGTTCAATTCCATTGTAAATGAAACAAGTCATTTTTTATAAGTATTCAATTAAAATAAATTTGATAGTTGTGTTTTTTAGAAATAAACTTTTTAAAAAGATGCTCCCAAGGACTCAAAATCTATCTCACGTTACAACTTAATTTTGTATTGCGAAAGACTTATGTTGGAGTTTCTTCACGACTGTGCCACGTTTTCAACTTCTGCTTTACTTCAATTTCACATTGACCTACTTCCTTTACGTCTTATCTACTTTTTCAATTTGTGGCTATAGTTGACTTACTTTAGGTTTAAAACGACCTTACTCGGTGAAGTCTATTTTGCGTGTTAGTCTGTCACTATGGTTTATTAATAATTTTCAATTCATTTCAAATTAGAATACTTATAGTCAAAACCATTTAAACTGACCGATGACTCACCGCGGTACATTATTAGAAATGATAATGAAAATTGCATGTCTTTGTCAGTACATGTAACTATTTGCCCTAAAACAGGATGGATAGAAAAAAAATACGTCTTTTAAGGATTGGTATGGCAGCATCAAAACGTATGTCTGTTATAACTAATATTTATGTATTATTATAACCTATAAATAATTTTAGTTTCCTGTCACTTTTTGTTGTCTTTTCATGTAGTTCTTGATTTTTTGTTGTATTTACGTTTTTACATTTAGCTCAAATCGCAAATATAAAAGTTTTTTTCAAAAGTAAAAGGATTTCTTACACGTTATAAAAGGTAAATACAGCCATCCTATAAAAACACTAAATACTATCACCTCTTTGCTTTTTAGTTGTTCAAAATGCTTCGAAACAAACATCTCAAACCCCAAACACACCAGGTGATTTTGAACGTCATGGATTATTTTGAAAGATAGCGGGATAATGAATGTGTTTTAGTTTTGTTTGGAAGTGTTATGCAGGTACAAAAATAAATACACTTAATCCTTCAAATCACTTAATTATTTCTTCAGCAAACCTCTGAACTATGTGGTTTAGCCTTAGTGTTTTAACTAGGATTAAGAGAGGAGGCTCACAAGCTCTAAAGGAAAATTTTCCAATTCATTCGACGTGCAGGAAACGCAACCAAACAAAAAGCAGATCTTGCGATGTTGAAGATTTTATAAAACATGCAGTTAAACGTAAAATTTATGAGATGCACTTGAAAAGTAATATAAAAATTAATTGTAATTAGTAACTAATTTTTATATTTGTAGGACTTCATGTAACTGCACAAGCACTCCAAAAAGAGCTTGTTACTGCCAGCATATGTAATTTCAAATTAACTAGCTTAAGAAGACTTTTACCTACTATAGGATTTTTTATAAAGTAGATGATGGAAGGCAAGGATTGTTCGAGAAACAACATATAGCTGCTGCACGAATAAAATTCTTAAAGGATTACCATTCCAATAAGGAAACACAACTATATGAACCTGTTTTCTTGACGAGACTTGGCTTTTAGTAGGGATCTGCCAAAAGAATTGGCATGATAATTCTCACAAAAGCATCGAGAAGAAGCCATTTGGAACAGGAAGACCTTTAGTTGTTAATTTGTTGCTGTCACTGTGCTTTGTATAGTTACCAAATGTTGTTTTAAATTTATTGTGATACATGCTGGAAATAAAAATGGTTTTATACATGATGCATCTCTTTTGTTTTCTTCAAAATCACAATATGCAGATTATCATGGTGATATGAACACAGAAATGTTCACAAAATGGTTCCAAAAAGTTTATTACCAAATTTAAGCGGTCCAAGTTTAATCGTGCTAGATAATGCTTCATATCATTCGCAATTAGTCAAAAGGTTCCTAACAATTTTCAAATAAAGAGGAATTAATTAATTATTTGCTTCGACATAACGTATTTGCTGACACTTCAATGTTAAAAGAAAATTACTTGCATTAGTAAAAGAAAATGTTCAACCAAAATATTCATACTTGAACTTGCAATACAAAGTGGCCATAAAGTATTAAGGCTCCTCCATACCATTGCCAATTTAATCCAATAGAATTAATTTGGGGTAATTTCAAAGGCTATTACGACAATATTGGAAGATTTAATGACGAGCACGTACAATTAATATAGCATGAAGCACTTGGAAGGATAGATGACAAATATTGGCAAAATGCACTCACCATTCAGAAAAATGTATGATAGAATGGTGGCAAATTGAAAAAAACATTATCAACTTAGAGGATTCAAGCAGCAACGACTCTTATGAAGATGATTCAATTTCAGAATAATTGATTAATATAAAATGAAGTGGTGTCCTAGATTTATACTTCTTAATGTAGTAGCGCAATATTACAATAAAATAATACAATACCGTTTTGTTTATTTAATACTAAATTTGATTAAATATTTACAAATACACTTTTATATGTACAACCATGCTTGTTAACCATATAAAACAGGAATAAAATAAAATCCCGAAACTACAATTTCCTTGATAATTGTGTGAATAACAAGTCTAATTCCAACAGAAATTATTAGTCTTCAGATATTATCGAATCAATTAGAACACACGCATCTTTATACTTAATAACAATATAATATCTTGAAAATTCACTTTATGTTTTCAAAAACCAACAATATCGCAACACCATGCTAAATATCCAGTATCTGCAGTACATTTCTAAACTAAGATTTTATCTACATTCCTGAAAATAGCTTGCCCATTTCCATATTATTAATATCTTCATTTAAACACAATTCATCTAAATAAAATGTTGGTCTATTTTCCTTCCAAACTTCCAATTTACCTTAAATGTTTTGGTTTAATTTTTATAAAAGAAAAATGTATTTGATACTTATGTTAACGCCGTTGGCAACTGTATATCCAACAAACATTTCTTATAATTCGTAGAAATTAAAGGATCATTTATAAAAGCCCTGGGACATACATTCTCAGCTAGTATTTGTCACAATATAAACTGCATGCGCCATTTTGTATAAACAACTGAACTAATCCAGAATGCTAGAAATACGTTCTGATGCATTGATGCATATGCTTTAACAAGATGAGTCATCGGTCAGCTTAACTGGTTTTCACTATACAACTGTGAATTAAGTATATAAAAATATTAATTTTGTTTTGGGTTATTACTTATTCTTTAGTGGAAACATTTAGTGAATATTTAAATTAATGCAGTTATTTTCTTTATAGTTGAGAAATTCAAAGTACATAGCATAATAATGATGATTGTATATGTTTCTACAATATTGTGAGGTTATAGATATTTGCTAGTTATTTTGTTAGTAATTGTCATTTGGTAATTTGTGATACAGGTGCGCATTTTAGATAAAGGTAAATTTCTAAAACTTGCAAACGGTGGTGGCACTGGTTTCTGCAAAATAAATTATAATTTTGTAAAGGATATAATTTTCAAGTCATTTTAAATTGAAATCTAATAAGGGAATAATTTATTATTTGGAGTACAAGGATTCTCTATATTTTACATGTAATTATTTGTGTAAATAAAGTTGATTGGTTCATGTTGTATTTTGTTCAAAATGTTCCACCCATGGTTGGGAAAATTTATTGATCAAGGTTAAATGTCATTAAAAAGGAATGTAAAACGATCTTTCTTTTTTTCTTTGAATTCTTGATGGATTGAAAAGCAAGTGGTTGTATAGGCACTACTATAGATGTAAATCTAAAAATATTAACTGGAATATAATAGATCCGACTGCTAAAGTTCGGGTTTGGAATAGTTGATGCTTTATAAACTTGATTTAATGAGTATTTCGAGTTACCAGCGTGATGCTAGATCTTTAGTACACCACGATGTCATTTTTACAAGAGAAGCGTGTGAGTATTTAAAATACGTTTTATTGGTTTTCAATTAAAGCTTTGTACTTTAGGTACCCTTCTTTGTTTTCTGGTAGTTTGTTTTGTATGCGTTCTATTTAATTGGTATTTGTACTTTTGGAATTTAATGGTTGGTTTAAATCACTTGTGGTCTTGTTGGAGAAGTTCAGACTAGCAAAATTCATTGCCTTTACTATTGCGAGAAACAGTCTGAGATTCTCTTTAAAAGTAGGATTAACAACACCAATAATTGTCTTGGCAGCAACAGCTAACAGTCTGCGTTCTCACGCCACTAATGTTTTTAGTGTAGTAATCCGAGGGAACGAGGGAAAAAGGAGTTAAGAAAATATTTAAGTTTCAAGTTTTGGTAGCAGATTTTATTTAAATTAGATGTAAACCACATGCATGCATATGTCCCCTTACATAATTTTTATTCACATACGTTTATTAATTATTTACAATTAATTTGTCATTAAAAATATTGGGCCAATTTTTTATTTGGTTTTATCGGGTACATATAATATAAAATTTTACAGGTATATTTGGACTAAAAAAAACACGCCTGAGATGGGTCTAGCTAAATAAAGAGTGTAGTTATGTCATGGTAATGATGGAAATCTTTTACTGTTTTAAGAGGTATAGTAAAATTTATTTAAGAAAGCCTGTACGTCATTTGACATATGCCCAAACCTTGAAAGTCAGTGGCGAAACGGATTTAATAATTTTTAGGGTTTCCATAGAGTTAATATTCTAAAATCAAGTTTTATTTTGTTAGTGGTTTAAATTAACTTGGCGAATACGTGAATAAGCAAGGCATAAAACACAAGGAAACAGAAAGAAAACTATGAAATCGTAAGAAATAAATATAGAATGTCAAAGTCACAGATATCAATTGACATTTAACAACAAACTAACTACACCACAGAAATGCTGAACGAATACGCCTGACTAATCTGACACCGTTTTAGCCGTATGCGCATGATGACGTACAGGCTCTTCTTAAATAAATTCTACTCAATCAAAGTCTACTTAGTTATTTTATAAACCACGTAGCAACTTGACTACTAGTAATAACAATATGTTATTCTAATTATATTTATTACTTGGCCTGTATTACAATAAAGCTTTATTCAACTTATTTATCCTTTATAAAACTATTATATACAGTTTACGTATAAAGTTTTTTATTAGTCTATTTTCTTTAGTACAACGGTTGTGTGTAGTAATAACGCTGATTGTTACCAACATTGTAAGAAATGATACTTTGTAAATTAATAATTTAAAATTTGCTGATTATACTTCATAAATTTCATTAATATTAGTTTAAATTATATATCATACAAAAAATTAAGTATCTGACAACTAGTTGTCATTTTATGTTACATGTTGCCACTACTTAAGTCCAAATTGTAAATTATAAAATTGTTAAGAATGTGTAAATATCTGGTTTACCTATAATCGCCCTGAAAACCTAATTCAGAAGGATTTATAACTATAATATTGTTGCGGTCGGTATCGTCATTTCATTTCTTTAAAATATTAAGTTTCTTTACCTATGAATGGTCAAGTGATGCGAAAGAAATAGCCAATAACGTTCGTCAATACAATTTATTTTTAGACGTTCGAACTTCCTGTAGATTAGTATACTAGACACCACACTTTTATGTTAATGATATTCGTAGAATAGATATATTAGGCATTTTAATTTAAAATATACGGCCTATGACCCATAAACTATTGATAACATCCTAATTTTACAAATTGTAATAGTATATACGCATTTCAAAAATTATTTAATTTTATTTCCAACGTTTTTAAATTTGGCGCCATTTCAGCTCAGTAATGGCTTTAACATTCATCACATACCCTCTATAAGCGCCATCAGTCTAGTTTGCTTCGTACACGCCCTTATGTGTAGAAACGCAGTTTGGTAGTATATTGAATCTATTAATTCCTTATTTTCTAGTTCATAAAAGTAATTGTGCATTATAATATCGAGACGTGTACTTATATTAAGTTTTTTTAGTGAATGAAAATCGGTGTAAACTTTTAGTGATGCGATAATGGCGGACATTCTAACCAAAATTTCTGTTTAATTGTAAAGACAATCCTAGAAGCTTTGGATGTCGATAAGACTAAAACGGATCCCAAATCAACCGAAGAAAGTTCGATAAGTTCAGAAACCAATCCGGAAAAGTCTACAAATGGACGTTTAAGAAAAGGCAGTGAATTTAAACTAGGTAGCTGCATATCAGAATCTGGAGATGGATTGTGTAAAGCAAGTAATACAATAGCGGCTTTAACTGGAAGTTCTGAGAATGTTGATATTCATATTAAAGATAAAGCAGATTCTGGTGCTGGAACGTCAAAAGGTAAGTAAGAATGTTAATTTCATTGATCATAAAGGGGTTAGATAAAATATATTTTGTTTATAACTATCAATTATGACAACTTATAAAAGTAAACTAAACTTTTGTTAAATTTTTTAATAAACGTTCATGTTATACAATAACATTTTTACTCAACAACCTGATTAAAATATTTAAGGTTATTTTTTAGAACATTTCAGGTGAGAAAATGCAGATTGAAATTTTTTTTATTGCATTTTAAGAGGATTGTGCAAATCTGAATGTCTTTATTTTGTAATTTTATATTTTAAGTTATATAATTTTAAACCTCAAAACTAAGCATAGTAAAAATTTTCTAATCAATTTATCATGTCAGTAGTCACTAACGTTATCTATTCACGTACAGTCGGCCTGCAGTTCAGAACTGCAAATATAGAGATATACACATGCAGGCTAATGGCAGGTCTAGACCTGCAGTTTATTTAGCCGCGCAACAGAACTGACGCGTGTAGGAGAAAATCTGCAGTTCGGAACGCCAGTTCTCAACTTTCAACAAATTAGAAAATGTTCTTCAGTTTTTGTTTTTAACATGGCAGATTCAAGCAATAAAACCGATATTGTAAGTGAATTCCTTGATTTATATAGAAAATTTCCGTGTTTATGGAAAGTTGATTGCAAATCATATTCTAATAGACGCGAGAAGAATAACGCGTATGAAAAATTGCTTGATTTGTGTAAAACCGTGGATGAAACTGCAACAGTAGACACTGTAAAAAAAGAAGATCAACAATCTACGATCCGCGTTTAGAAAAGAATTAAAAAAAGTTTGAAAGTCAAAGCGATCAGGCGAAAAGACACTGATAATGTTTATGTCCCAACATTATGGTATTTCAACATGCTGTTATTTATGGCTGATCAAGAAGAACCGAGACCTTCAATCTCAATTTATAATGAAGGGGAAATGCATGACGAGGTAAATATAAAACTTTTTAATATAAAAACGAAAAAATGTGATATATTAATTTATTACTATACAGAAATTGAATTAATGTTCAAATAACAATGAAAGAGTATATTGCCAGACAAAATTATTTGTAACCCCAAAATTTTTTAGATTATTTCTAATCACATTTGTGAAGTGAAAGTTGCTTTTGCTGTACTCATTTCAGATCAACAATAATTCTACAAAACCTTATTTGCACCAAAAGAGAATTGAAATGTCATTCCTTCAATTTGAAATGGCGTGAGTACAATCCGACTCTTTTATTTTAACAAAACTTTGATCTCTGAATTTTATTAATGAAGAATGTGCAGCAAATTCAAACATATCTACAAAATTACTATGTGCTGATCACTTTAAACATTTAAGATAAAATTGTCTTGCCACCACACACTACCTGGACCAACAAAATAGTTCATATACATTTCTCGGTTTTCCTTGGCATCGCGAGAGGAATTGCGATTAAAATTTCGTTGCAAACCATCTAGCATCTGTCCATTGCGCCAATGGCCATTCACAATGTTTCCAGTATATAGTGCTTCAAAATCTACGTAGTTTCGTTGAATATAAACATAGTTTGTAGCAAAACGAACGACGTCAATATAATTTGATCAATGCAAATCGGGCTTCATATGAATTGTTGAATGAAAAACTCTGAATCTGTTGGCTAAAATGCCAAAGGCATTTTCCGCAGTATGTTGAGCTCAACTAAGACGATAATTTAATATTTGTTGTCCTTTAGTTTAAATATTATCAGGAAATGGTTTTAAAATATTTTCGTGTAATGCAAAAGCATCGTCGGCTACAAAAACAAAATTTGTATTGTTAACTATTTAGCAATTAGAAGGTAGATATAACTTTTTCTCTAGAAGTTTGTCATTAAATTTGGTATTTTCAATAACACCGCCATCGGAATTCCTCACCGATGTGAACCTGGAGCCCAACTTCATCAAAAAAATTTTTAAATAATTTAGTGGGTTTGTACCTCGTTTGTACCCGTTTGTACCACTTTTCATTTCGTTTGTACCTCAACAGGAACCGAGGTATAGCGTTTTTAAATTTAGGAACTAACGTTAAATCGGTACATACACTATTTTTCAAGATATCGAAATACGACCAGGTGGACTCGAAGGAGAATCGTTTGTGCCTGTTTGTACCTCTTTTCATTTCGTTTGTACCTCAACGGGAACCGAGGTGTAGAGTTTTTGAAGTTTCGGAAATAACGTTTAAACGGTACATACGCTATTTTTCAAGATATCGAAATACGACCAGGTGGACTCGAAGGAGAATCGTTTGTACCTGTTTGTACCTCTTTTCATTTCGTTTGCACCTCAACGGGAACCGAGGTGTAGCTCATTTTGGGATATCTTAAAACATTGCATATGTACCGAAACTTCAAAAACGCTACATCTCGGTTTCCGTTGAGGTACAAACGAAATGTAAAGAGGTACAAACAGGTACAAACGATTCTCCTTCGAGTCCACCTGGTCGTATTTCGATATCTTGAAAGATAGCGTATGTACCGTTTAAACGTTATTTCCGAAACTTCAAAAACTTTACACCTCGGTTCCCGTTGAGGTACAAACGAAATGAAAAGAGGTACAAACAGGTACAAACGATTCTCCTTCGAGTCCACCTGGTCGTATTTCGATATCTTGAAAAATAGCGTATGTACCGATTTAACGTTAGTTCCTAAATTTAAAAACGCTATACCTCGGTTCCCGTTGAGGTACAAACGAAATGAAAAGTGGTACAAACGGGTACAAACGAGGTACAAACCCACTAAATTATTTAAAAATTTTTTTGATGAAGTTGGGCGCCAGGTTCACATCGGTGAATTCCTCCCATTGCAGCCAACGTTTACATAAAGAAAATCATAATTTGCATTCACTATAGCCAGCAAAACAATACTAACATATTCCTCACAATCGAAATAATACGATCCACTATTAGCAGATTTAACTATTCCTCCACAATTTGAAAAATTCTATCTACTATCAAAATCTTGGGCAATTAACTGCCATTCTTCAGATGTGTAAGGAAACTGAAAAAAAAGGTTATATACACAAAATGTACATTGTTTTTGGTATGTAGAGCTATATTAAAACTATTAAAAGTTTCTGACTACTGATAAACAAAGTAATGCCACACCTGATAAGGGTGACGCTATTTCACTTTCATCACCAGCACCTACATCACCTCCAACATAATTTTATGAACAACCATCATGCACTCCTAGTCGAACTTCAACAACCGCAATAAGATCAAGTAAAAAGAAATCAAGAGACATTGTCTTTGAAAAAGCATGCACAAGTCTGCTTTCACAAAAGCAAGACAAATACGACATAGTTGGTAGTAATGTAACGTGCAAGTTACGTCGAATGGTTGAACAACAAAGAACTTATACAGAACATCTCATAAACACTATTCCGTTCTATGGATATTAACAAAAATTACACCTTAACACTTCAGTTGTTTTAAACGTTAAAGAATCATTAACTGAATTTATTACTTTTCAACAATAAATGCTAAACACTTTTTTTTGTCTTTGTTCCACTTTGATTAATAATAATAAATATTTGGATAGTTTGTGTATTTATTTTGTACTTACTTTCAAATACCTGTTTTTTAATGCTTTATAAATGTATTTGCATGTTTCCGGTATTATTTTTCCCAGGACTTGAGGTGAAATCACTGTAGAAAATTTGAGATCTTCCATGGTTCTTCCAGTGGCCAAATACCTGAGTGTTACAACCAACCGCTCTTCAGCTGTAATGGCTTTTCTCATAATGGTATTTTTCTGAGGTCATCTTTAGCATTTACTCTCATTTTTCATACTAATGTCATATGGGACAATGTATCACGTTTGTGTAACCAGTCTTTGACCCAAAACTGCTTTTTTGCTTTTACTACTGGTTTTTGCAATAAAAGAATTATTAAAATTGCTAGCAATTTTTTCTTTTTAGCATAACGCGACATAGCAGCTAAATTATTTATATTAATAAAACAATAAATCTGTCGATTGGAGACTTATATGTATGGTAAAATCGTCGATCATCTGCAGACCGGAGACTGTCAGTTTGAGAACCGAAGCCCTCATTGTTTATATTAACTGAACCGTGTGTACAACAGTGCACAACAGTTTAAATCTTCAGTTCAGATCTCACAGCCCGTCTGAACGTGAATAGGTACATTAAATATTATTAAAAGTTTGATACTGCTTTTTAAAGCAAACATTTTTAATAATTAAAAGTAAATTAGTAGAAGGTAAAAAGATCTATCAAATTGACTTTCTTAAAAATTGTAACTGACTAAACCATTAGGACAAATTGTAAATAGAATGATATGTTATTTATAAATCTAAATCTTGTAGCAATTTGAATAAACTCTTGACATAAAATTTCATTGTAGCTTCCTCTACAATGCACAGGTATTCATTTTATTGGCAATAGGGTTAATCCACATCAAGTCATATGTCATAATACCTAGCACCTCTGATTTGCTGAAATTTTGTATTTTTTAAGTAAGTACTGTTTTGATATGTAAAAATAACAAGTAAACTTTTTTAACGATTTTATTGTTACATAAAGGACCACACTTTTATTTATTTTTCCACATAACTGTCAATAATATTAAGGTTCTTGGCATATCGAACAACAAGCTTCTGTATCCATGTTCATAGAAGTTTGCCACCTGATTTGACAGCGTGCCATAACGATTTCGTAGATAACACTTTTTGAAACTTGAGGGAACGTCTCTGATAACAAAGAAATCTTTGAAAGCTCTTGGCCATCCTATTACTCATAATGTTTTCTCCGTACACTTCACAAATCTGACGGTGAATTTTAACTGCTTTCATGCCTCTAGCAGTAAGAAAATGATTAACAGCACATATTTCACAGTCAACGGGATTCTCAATCGTCGGAGGAATTGTAAATACGCATAATCAAATTATAAACGACTGATTGTTGTTGCAATGGCATCTGTGGCTTGTCAACAGATATAGGAACACATTGTGCATGCGCTAAACATCGACCGCAATGCTGCAGTGGCAGAATTTCAAAACATGGTACTTACTTAAAAAACACGCCTCGTGTATATATATATATATATATATATATATATATATATATATATATACAGGGTGAGTTTTTAGTGTGGCAATGGTCGATAACTCCGTTATTATAAAAGCTACGTAAATCAAATTTGGAAGCATATTAGACATGCCTAAAGTGCACATTTTAAAAATATTTGGAAGCATACAGGGTGTTTCATAATTCCAGGGCATATTAAACTTATATTTTTTTAAATGGAACACCCTATTTCCTGTTTGAACATTTTCTATAAAATGCATATTGTTGATCTGGCAGAATTCTGTTGATAGCGTATTATTGTAGGTTGTTATATCTTTAGTGAAAATTGTTATTGGATAACTGTAGTTGATTGTTAATCAAAATGTATTAATTGTTTTATAATATTCTCCAATAGTAAGTTATTTTTAGTTATGTAAATTAAAAACATTCATAAAATTTGAAGAAAATCAAAAATATCTCAGAAAGTAATGGGTTTAGGTATAGGGAATGCTTAACAAAAATGAAAGGACACTTAATGAACTATCCATTGTAGCAATAAAATTGGTAGGGTGCCATTTAAAAAAAAATTTAAAAATTGCATTTTGCGAAACCTGACACACCCTGTATACTGGGAACAAATTTCAAAAAAGTGATATTTACAAATATACTATGATACATGGTAAAATTTTCTGCATCTTGAAAATTAACGCAAGTTGTGTAATAGTGCAGTGGCAATGTATCTAATCAGGGTCATTTTTTCTAAAAACAGTTGAATATCTCAAAAACTAAAAGGAATAGACAGATACAATTTGATATCAAATTAAAGCTCTTTTTATGGGCTTTCCAAAAATGTAATAATATATAGGGTGTTCCATTTAAAAAAATATAAGTTTAATATGCCCTGGAATTATTAAACACCCTGTATGCTTCCAAATATTTTAAAAATGTGCACTTTAGGCATGCCTAATATGCCTCCAAATTTGATTTACGTAGCTTTTATAATAACGGAGTTATCGACCATTGCCACACTAAAAACTCACCGGTATATATATATATATATATATATATATATATATATATAATTATGTGGTGTAACGACCTTGCAAATTATAAAATAAAATATCTATAATAACAGGCTATTAGGTCTGCTGGTTAATAAAATAAACTTTTTATTATAATCCAAGCTTTCGGTTTTTATTTTAAACCTTTTTCAAGAATACTAAAAATTGTGAAACGTTAGTATGGGCATACAATAATTAAATACTTACTAATGTGAGGTTTTAAATCATTTATGAATTTTATCTATGTCAACGATTCTGATTTAAAACCTCACATTAGTAAGTATTTAATTATTGTATGCCCATACTAACGTTTCACAATTTTTAGTATTCTTGAAAAAGGTTTAAAATAAAAACCGAAAGCTTGGATTATAATAAAGAGTTTATTTTATTAACCAGCAGACCTAATAGCCTGTTATTATAGATATTTTATTTTATATATATATTATTCCACCCCCCCTTTTTCTTCTTTTATATTTTTTACTTTTTATCAACTTTAAAATTGTGCACACCTAATGCACGCCCGTACTTGCACCGTTTGGTTGGTTCTTTTATTTAATATTTATTGTAACGCCTCGACTCTATAAAACTCTTAATCTCAGGGTATTCAAACTACTTATAGTGGATTCGTTATAAGTAGATGTGTTACGTCCAACCAAAGTGCACTCTTTTGTTTTTCTACTAAATTTGCTACTCTACTTTTGTATATGCCAAAATTTATAAAATGATCAAAGTTGCTATGTGCCAAACTAAATTTCAACCAAAATTAAAATGACTAAATTTTACGTATTAAAATGATTTTAAACACTCACCTGGTCTATACTCCGTCGATGCCTCGCTGAATCCTGGCACAAAATCCTAATCCCCGTATGCGTCCTTACAATGATGTTCTCAACTTTTCGTGATGTTTCCAGGTGTCTTCTAATTTTAACTGTTCCCCAATATCTGAAATGATTAACCCAAATTTAGAATTTTGAAAAAAACTAGTGCTATAACTTCCCTCTGTACTAATCTCCACTTCAAATCCTTGTTTCCGCTCAATGCTTCTGCTGCCTTTAACCCGCTCCAATATCCAACTCGTATCTTTGTTTCCGCTCAATGCTCCTGTTGCCTTTAACCCGCTCCAATATCCAACTCGTATCTTTGTATAACCACTCTCGATAACCTTCTAACTTTAAACCACACTCCAATATCCACTTCAAATCTGTATAACCATTCCCGATGACCTTCTAACTTTAACCACTTTCCAAATCCAATATTTTACCGTCGCACAATCACTACTATTTACTTTATACTTTCGCTTATTTCTTTACCACTTTTCAATGAAACTCATTTTAAAACAATTACCTTTATTTTCTTTTTCAAAATATTAGCACAGTTCTGAAAACACGTCTATTACAAAATTTGTTCGAAAATAATCTCTGAAAACACGTCTTTTACAAAATCGTTTCGAAATATTATGCTTTGTTTACTCTCTAAGGCGACCATGTTGATGCTTTACTCGCCTACTACATCCTAAAGTTCATCACAAATAGTCAAGTCCGTGTCGCACATACCAAAGTTCATGTCTTTATACAATTTCATAATTACACTAAATTCTAATATATGTCCTAAATCTTTACATTCAACCAATCACATTTTACGATATTTTAACTAATAATTTTGGTTTTACAAATATTGTCCAAAAGTTGATTCTATAGAAAATGAAATCAAAATACTTTACACTTGACCCTGGATGCATGTTGATAGTGAACATTTACAGACGCATCCGGCTTTTGGACGGCAAATGTACTTTCAAAGGCTTTTTAAAATTCAACTCGGTATAAACCCTTGAGCATTTCACATCTTATTACGCCACTTAGTCATTTTAAAATTTCCTTTTGGCACTGAATTTCAACTACTATATTTGAATGGTATTTTAGTGTACATAAAATACGGCAAACATACATTTTTAAGTTTATGTGATCGATTATGTGGATTATTTTTGTTTGGCATATACTATCTTGTACTAAACAACCCTTATAACTCTTAGTAGCTCCCTTAGACATTATAATATATATATATATATATATATTGCTGTGATACAGTAGCAATAACCCGGTGTGCCTTTTTTGTGAAATAAAAAGGTTAAAATTTTTATTCTGTCAATATTTAATTTTAATTACCTGGGCTAGCTCAGTTTTTAATTACGCACGGAGCTTGCGACAATACGACAACAAAGCCTTTAATTTCTCCTTCTACTTCCTGTTTCTTTAAGTCAAAACACCATTAAGCACAATTACTATAATGTTTTCAAAAATATTTACAATGTATAGAACTTTAAATGGAACTTGTATTTAATAATTGATTTAAATTCTTTTAATTATTATCATTTCCAAGAGTAATCAAAAAAGTCAGCAAAAATGTCCTTTATTATTATTATTATTTGAAGCCCAATGAACGTTCAGTAATCTTCTTTCATTGTTTACGTAATTTATAACGTGTATTAATATTGATCTTTGTTGATGCTAACATAAAGATTTCATGAAAGCAATTTTTAAAAATATTCAAATAAATAAAAATACAACGAAATATTCCCAAACAAATTACAAAAGTTATTTATATGAGCTAACCTGCTATCTCTAGGTTGAACTCGTTCCTGCTCCAACTGCTTCTGTATTAATGATTTTTATATAGTCCCAACATCTGCATTTTCTTAGTACTGTTTTCTCCTTCATGAATTATTTTAGCATCTTTACCAAACTTCCTGGTCGAATCCAGTGATAAATAAAATATTTATTAAATTTCCACATCAAATCCAGTAATTACTCAGAGTCCTTTTGTTAATGTAGAAATTAGAATTTAATTTATAAACAACCTTTTATTACTTACGTTTTTACAGGATCGAAACGACAAAACCTCTTTTAATGTTGCACTATCATATAATTTATTAATTAAATCACTTCAAATTCATTCATGTAAATACTTTGTGTTGGGTAATGTGTACTATACTTCAATTCATGGTAAACTGATTTGTTTACAAATCCAGTCGTATTTGAAAGCGTCGCCTATCTGTTGACAAGCTCATAGTTCAACGATTGCGCTTCGTTGTACGTGATTCTTGCATACAAAGTTTTGGATATTTTTATGGAATTTTGCTGTATATCAAAATTGACGTGTTAATTTCTGTACGTAGCATTTCTATTTATTGCATTCATTCTCTTGGATTTTCACATTTTTAAATCATGTAGACCATTGTTTGTACAATAAATTTAATGAACTTTTGTTTTAACACCATGCCGCATTTGTTTCCAATTTCTCAGGTGTTTGATTTTAGCTTTCTGGTCATGTAGACTTAATACAATTTATGTATTAAGTTATATGCGTTTTCTATCATACACATTTTTAAACCTGCTTGTTTTAATTGGGATTCTTGGCGTAATGATGATGCATTATTCATGCGTGCCGTGTTTCAGGTTCCGTTCATGTTGTTTTACGACTTGCGAATTTGTTCATTTAATTAAATCTTCTAAAATATTTTTCATGAACTAAATTAATTATGAATATGGTTTATGTACAGGGCGTTGTCATTTACTTTCCAGCCTAATCGTTGTATTCCTTGTTTTCTTCAGAAAACTGTCTCGTTTTCTGAGCCTTCATGTAATTTTTATGAAGTGCACTATACTATTGGTTCTAACTACTCCTAAATGACCTTATTAACACAGCATTTTCCCACAAATTAAAATTTTTTAATAAAGTTATTTTTGGCACCCAACGTGAAGACAAAATTCACATTGGTCCAAATTTATTTTGTTTTATTTTCTACTATATACACAAACTCCTAAATTATTTTTACACCTTTATTCCTATTCTAATCTAACCTATTTTATAACTATACACCTTTCTATTCTGAATATTTTATGGTATTTTCTAAATAATTACTATTTACACAAACCTCTATAAATCTATGCTAAGCATTTTATCTCTCAGTCACCATTTACCTATACTTTTCTAATTTACATAAATTTACACGAACTATTATAATCTCCTACTATTTCAGTTTCTATTTATCTATACTTTTTCCATTTCTCATAAATTTATACTAATCATCATCTCTTAATATTTCTAATAAACCACTCCTATTTACATATTTCTTCGCATTTTTATCAACCTATACTACTCCTAATTTTCCTAAGTCTATACTAATTATTATTAACCTAATGCTTTATTGTTTTCTAATATTTCCAATAAGTTTTTATTTACTTGTATCTTCCAATTTTCATTAACCCATCCTATGTGTTTTGTCATCTAATATTTCCAATAAGTGTTCATTTACTTATCTCTTCCATTTTTATTAACCCATCCTAAGCGTTTTGTTTTCTACTATTTCCAATAAGCCCTCTGAAATTCACCCTTTCTCAACTTTTAACCTATCAATATCAATTCTGATTCCAACGTTCCTATAATAATTTTTCTCAACCCTATAATTCTCAATCTTTCTTCAATAATGCCCTAACTTTATTTTTCATATTACCTGGACACTTAATATCTTTATTTTCATTTATTTCATCATCTAAATTTCCCTCAATTTGATTTATATTCACACATTCTTCACCATCTACACTTAATTCTTCATCCCATTTGATGCATTTCCCTTTATATATAACCTCCTTGCTTTCCGTATTTATTTTTATCCCCAACTTATCTATAATATTCATCCTCCATATGGTGTCCATCTTTAATCCAGGTACAATCATGTATTTATTTTCAAATTTCTTTCTCCTATCTCACACTTCAGAATCACTATATTGCTTACGCATGCAAACTTTCTATTTTTTGATGCTATTAAATTACACTTCCTCATCGGCATTATTTTCTTCATTTATTTTCTCCATTTAATAAAATCTTCTGAGACGAGCGATACCTCTGCTCCGGTATCGATGAGTATCCTAATTACGTTGTCCTCTACATTTAAATTAATTACAGACAATAAATTTCTACTAAAATGATGGTCTATTTCCATTTTTATGAATTCCCACTGATGTTCGTATTTATTTATTTTCAAGGACTTATTTGATTTGTCTTCTATTAAAAATTTGTATTTGTTGTAGATGGGCCTGGTTGATTTGTGACCTCAGGATAGGTATCATTAATCCTTCTTATTTCCGTTAGTCCTTTCTCATGTACTTGATTATTTTGGCTTGAGTTATCATTCCTGTTTTGTTCTCTCCTGTTTGCTTCTTGCCATGGTCGGTTTCTCACATTCCAATTATTCCTCATATTACCGTTAGAGTTGTTCCTAAAATTTCCACTATAGTTGTGATTCGTTCTTTCATATTGCTCTCTGTTGATTGACATCCTTCTTGGCGTTCTCTCTGGTTTTGCCGGTTGAGTAATCGTTCGACCTTCTTCTCTACAATTTAATTCCATGTCGTCGTATCGCTGTAAGTATTCTAAAAATATATCACGATCCATGATGTTCTGTAGAGCGATATACTACCTCTGTTAGAAAGACTTATTGCATTGTCTTGCGCGTGTAATATAAATTTGTAATCTTGATCGTGCACGCGTCTCCGCTGCCATTATTTTAGGTAAAGTAGGTAAATGTACGATATATGCCAAATTTGTTGTTAGTTACCAGAACTTTGACTTATGAAAATATTGGTATCGATTAAGAGTTCCGATTAAGAGGCCAAAAAACCCGTGTGAGAACACATTGTAAGACCTAGACAAATTGTTTATATTAGTTATTAAATGTTTCGTTGTAGGAACTTTATAATAAACGACAAAGGTTGCTGAAACTTCGACTCTTTATTATAAAAAGTGTGTATGTCCTACCTCGGGAACGTCTAGTAATTACCAATAGCTTATAAAGTTCAATAGCTTATAAAGTTCAATAGCTTATAAAGTTCAATAGCTTATAAAGTTCAATTGGTTGACTAGTTTCATCTTATACGAAATGGTGCTGAAAAAGTCAAGGTGTTAGATCAGTTGAAGTTATCTACTGTCAAGGATTGACAAGTGATTAATATTGAGTTAATACTGTGACAGATCCGAAATTGACATAATAGAAAACTAAAATGATATCTACATCAAATTCACTGCTAAAGGGAAGATGTCCTCGATGCGAACAATGTGATAGTGACTCCATGATGGCGTGTTCATTATGCCCCATGCGATATCACATATCTTGTTTACAGTTGCGGTCAGAAACACCAACAAAAAATTGGATTTGTTGTAGTTGTCGACATAAACTTCCAGAAGTACAGGCGAACTCTGGATCTAATACGAACATAGTTTTGCTAACAGGTGAAAGTAATCAGCTACCAAATATATTACGTTCGTCTGAGGATGTTGGAAACGCACCAAACACCACCATCCATGTAAACAACTCATGTTCGAAAAGCGACGCCAGCAATGAAAGAAATTGTAAACCCGGATCACTATCGTCTCAAGTTACAAATAAACAGAGATTAGAATTGTACTTGCTCGAAGAAGAACGTTTGCTACAGTTAGAATATTTACGAAAGAAGCAGGACATTCTAAAACGTGCGCACGAGGGTAGTCTCTGTGGAACGAATAGTGGTGACAAGGAGGTTGCACAACAAAGAACGTCAGAATGGGTAAACAGTACCCAGAAAGCTCGGGTGAGCTTTGATGAAAAACACGAAGGAAATACCTACATTAGTAATTCATGCAACGGTGCTAAATCACTTACAAATATGCAAAATTGCAACGACGCCGATGATATCAGTCAAAGCTCTACAAAAGTCCGGCAGTCGGATGCTAAAATACAACTGTCCTCTGTAAAACGGTTGTCTAACACAGTCAGAAACGAGCACTTTCCTTACGCACCCGTTAAATCAGCCGCACCCATACCTTGGCTATCAGCACGAACACAAAAGGACTTTGTAAATAGTACCAGTCTTCACGTGTCCACTACTGATCCAGACGAAGAAATTAATCTTTCAATGAAACAAATTGTCATTCGTCAGTCAAATTCGCACGATCTTCCTAAGTTCGACGGCAATCCAAGACAATGGCCTATGTTTATTTCCAGCTATGTTCGATCAACAAAAATGTGTAATTTTTCAGATGAGGAAAATTTAGGAAGATTACAACGTTGCCTGACCGGTAGAGCCGCTCAGTTAGTAGAGGGAAAGTTGTTGCTTGCAGAATCAGTACCACATGTACTGGCAATTCTCCGGTCACATTGTGGTCGCCCAGAGCAGATTCTCCGCATTATAATCGATCAACTTCGAGAAGAACCAGGTGTTAAGGAAGACCGAATGGACTCAATTGTCGATTTTTCTTTATCAGTACAGCACTTGTGTTCGCTTATGAAAGCTGCGGATATGATTACGTACAGCGACAATCCCCAACTGCTCTTAGAGCTTGTAGAAAAACTAAGTGGCACATTAAAACTGCAGTGGGCCGAATACACGCTAAGCACGACGGAAAGAATTAATCTATTCCTATTCAATGCATGGCTAGCCAATAAATCTGAAGCCGCCGGTTTAGTTGTTCCGTATAAGTCACCAAAACTCAACAGTCGCATAACAGAAGATAAAGTTGACCGCCGATCCAGAAATAATTCAAAGCACTTTCACGCCGCGCATGCTTCTAACGCTATGCCACACAATACTGGTCAAAGAATAGTTTCATGTCTGATTTGTACGGGCACATGTAAAACACCTTCTGAGTGTGATAAGTTTTTAGAAATGCCTTTAAAAATAGATTGAGTTAAAAGGCAAATTTAAGTTATGTAGAAAATGTTTAAGACGTCATGATGTAAGACGCTGTCGTGTATACAGGGATTGCGGTGAAAATGGTTGCACATATAAGCATCATCCGTTATTACACGATCCGAATATACATGAACCAGCTGTAATCACGACTCCTGCTTTAGGTGTTGTGGCTACTACCGTCAACACGGAGATAGCATCTAGAAAGTTACTTTTTCGAATTGTACCCGTAATTCTGCACGGACCCACAAAAAGTATCTGCTCTTACGCATTTCTTGATGAAGGGTCGTCGCTTACATTACTCGACCGAGAGATTGCCAATGATATAAACCTCGATGGACCTGAAACTGATCTTTGTCTAAAATGGACGGGTAATACTACAAGAGTGGAGAAACGGAGTAAAGTAGTTTCCTTAGACATTTCAGGTGTAGGTTTTAATTGTCAGAAATTTCGAATCAGTGACGTGAATACCGTAGAAACACTCGATCTACCTATTCAATCTCTAACCGTCGATAATGCGGATACTGCTTTTCGCCATTTGAAGGGCATTCCGTTTCAGCAATATCACAACGCTAAGCCCAGGATCTTAATAGGTTTGAAACACTGGAAGCTTGGTGTCCCACTAAGAATACGTGAAGGTGGTTGGGGTGACCCAGTAGCCGCACAGACTCGTTTAGGCTGGACAATATTCGGTTCAGTGCACGTTGGATCAAACGGTCGGGAGACACTTGTTACGTTGCTCGTGTGGAGCCGTGTGTAACACAAAGAAATTACGGAATGACCGGGCTCAATCGGAGATTAGGGGGGGTTGTAGAAAGCAAACTGACAGTACCTGTAAGAAAAGAATTAGAATACCTGAAAAAAAAATAGTTACGTAAACCTGAAAACAAATAGTTAAGTAAACCTGAAAAAAAAAGAATGTAAAAGAATGTAAAAGAATGTAAAAACGTTTAGATAATCTATGTAATGGAGCGACGATAAAAGCATTACAAAAAACATTCAATACAAAGTGAGGTAATATTGGGGAGTAGCAGAAACGTTTCCTCACACACCAATTCAACATAAATCAAGACAAAAATTTTAACAAAAGATAAATAAGTAAGCACAATTGATGAGTAATTCAGTAGTGTGGACTTTCTTTTTTTTCTTAATAGCATGCAAGTCTATTGTGAAAGGTATCCGAACGGCAAAGATATCCCAAAATAACGAATAGATATTTAAACTAAAAAAAGTAGGAAATAGTACACTTACAGAAAGTCCTGCAGTAGCGCTTCCGTGCAATGGAAGGGTGGGAGTCACGATGTTCGGCACTAACGAAGCACTAAATCACACATACGTATTTCACGGGTGTTAGCAGCAGACATTATCGTACTAATGGAACCATGTGGCATTGATAACTCCTTGTTAATTCTATTTTCGGAGAAAACAATTTCGAAAATATTTTGCAACAAAATCGCGTAAATTGTAATAAAAAAAATTTAGAATTTAGAATCACGGATTTTCAAGGCACGCTGTAATGTAGGTCATCTGACAAGTTCTTGCCTTAAGCTAATAATAACACGAGGTGTTTTATCTGCTACATATGGTAACAAGAAAAAAAATCTAAAGCTTTTGTATAACGAAATTTTGCACCAGTGGTGATCTATTTTAGATTCTTTGGTAGTAGAAAAAAATTCAGAACTACAGTATTGACTGTATTTACATGTGAATGAGATACATAGTTATAAGAAGCAACTTTTTTTCTACTAAACCTGCTACACTGTATCATCACTTTTAGAAACACTCAAGCTTAAAGCTGTATTTAGCTAATCCCAAGTAAGCACTACAAAAAACCACAATTAAGAAGCACATGTAAACACTAAGTAAGTTCGTCCAAATGTTCCGTAACGCACGTTATTTCAAAAAGAAACTCAACTAAGAAACAAAGAAACACAATCGGTAACAGCACGTGTAGTTGAGTAAACACGTTCGCCTATAAAAGCATCCTTCATTCAATGCAATAAAAACTACACTCTGCAGTTAATATACAACTCGGTAATTTAAGGAATAAAGAACAATTGCCAAAAAAAAACAATTAGTAAGTACGCGTAAACAATAAAAGTACGACAATGTTCTTAAAACACAGTTAATAAAGCATACTTTCTTTCAAAAAGAATTCGAACTCTGTTCTGCAGTTAATCTACGATTCATTATATCTAGGAACAAAGAACAACTGTAAAACTACGCTAATCTGTTTAATAAACTCGACTCTGTTATCGCGACTTGTATAATAACAAATATTTTAACAACCAAAAGGTAAGGCAGCACTCATATCTAATTACAAGCTGTTTTAATTCTCGATAAGTTGGAAAGTACTTCACGGATAAACCAATTTAAATTAAACCTGGCAAATTATTTATTAATGACAATCAGTTTTAATTAATCTACATTTCAATTAATACGACTAGTTAACTTGCATACAAATCGGAAACCATTCTGAAGTATTTACTTTTATATAAACAGCGATCCAAACAATGTGTTTTGAGGACGCAACAGAATGGGAGCGTAACAAATTCCCCCCCAGCAAAATAAAAAGGTCGGGGTGAAAGAGGAAAAGAAAAAAAGAAAAAGAAAAAAACGACAGACAGGGAACCAACCAAAAAAAAAAAATTTATCCGGTTCGAAGGACCAAAATGTCGGACAAAACTAAGAGCAAAGAAATCCACAGGGGAAGGATAGGTAAGTAGTAGCAATCGAAGAGGACTAAGGTGTAAAGGCATAAACGCTGCAAAAGTCGTCAAAGGACGGATGTCTCTTTAGAAAAGAAACAGCACAGTTTCCAACCTCAAGAAAATTGATTTCGCGCGCAGAAACCAAAAGAAAAGAAAAGTAGCGAGGAAGAAAACCAACAGCAATAGCCAACATAAGACACAAGTGTCAAGCCTCAAGTAAGCTAGGGAACGACAAACGGAAAACTGGGAAAAGTAACGAAAGGCTTCAAACTGTGGTACCAAGAAGGAAAAAAAGTCGTATAATACAACCAAGTAAAAAAAGTAATCTGCTAATAGACCCAAAAGTCGACTAAGTCGTGATTCCTAAAGGACAGAAAGTAGGCCTAAAGAGCAACTACCACAGGAGCAGATATAACGAGTGATCGAAGTAAGTACTTCAACTAACCGCAAAGAAAACCAGTCAGGGAAAAAAAATGGACAGGAATGTGGAACGAAAGGAACGAGAGAAAAAACGAAAAAAAAGAAGAAAGAAAAATAAACCAAAAAGCTTAATACTAAACAATAAGCACAAGCAAAAAAAACAAGAACCCTAAGAATAACACCAACGAAAACAAAATCGAATTCCAGTGTCGTTATGTATGTGTAGGTATGTGTATGTGGGTATGGGTGTGTGTGTGTATAGAGTGGGTGTGTATAGATGTTGTGTATGACCGCTGTAGTCGCCTCTTACAACAGGCAGGTCGTACCATGGGGCTATTCTCTTCCCGGACCCACACGGGTGAAAAAGAAAGAAAAAAGGAAAGCAAACGAAAGAAAACCCAGCAAAACCGGGAAGTAAATCAAAATCGCAATTACCAAAAATCAAATTCGAGGAAGAGCAAAGTCGGCATCAGAATCAGGGGCACAAGAACTAGATATTGGGCTTAAGGCGTTTACGCCGCCAAAAGGAAAATGAAACAAGATCGAGGACATTAGGGTTTCGTTGACCAACATCTTTAGGTTCGGAAGGAGCATAGAATAAGATCTGCCTCTTTTGGGCAGTTTTATGCCAAATAGGAATAGCAGGGGGTAAAGTAGTTATAGAACTAGGTTTAGGAGGTGGTAAGGGTGATTTAGAAAACTCAAAACGCGTCATAGTAGGACGTTGTTTATTGTTGGGATGGGTGGTAAGAAGGTCAATGGCAGAAACGGAAACATCATAGGTTGTCAGCACATCAACGGTGGAAAAGAAAAGTATTGGCTGTACGGGAACCAACCTGACGAAAAGAAACACAAGCGGAACACACTTCAGTTACGTTAGAGAAAGGGACAGAAGTAGATAAAATTTCATTGACGTTATGTGCAGGACTAGAAGTATCACAGTTAGAAAAGAAAACAGTATTGGTTGTGGAAGTATCCAACTTAGGAAAAGGAGCAGAATCAGGTAGAAGTTCGTCAGCATTATATAACAGAACATCAGCTAGGATGTCACAAACCTTAGTTAAAAGAACAGAAGTAAGTAGCATTTTATCAGCATGAGAAAAAGGAGTAAGGGTAGGTAACGAGACAGAATTAGGTAAAGCTTTAACGACAACAGCAGCAGGCATCACAGTTAAGGGTTCACTAACTTTAACAGGACCTTCGCAGATGGAATTAGAAATTATTTTTACTTTAGCTATGGCAGTGATTGACGGTACAACAGAAATTTCTTGAGTAGAACAAGTTAGGAAAGTAGGAACATGTAAAATTTTGACAGCAACAGCAACAGATACTAAGGATACAGGTTCGTGAACTTCGACAGAACCTTCGCTGATTAAATTAGGAATAATCGTCAATTTAGCTACAGCTGTTATTGTAGGTACAACAGCAATTTCTTGACAAGAATCATTAAAGAAAGCAGGAACAGGTAAACTTTTGACAAAAACGGCAGGAGGCACATTTTGGGGTGAGAGTGTATAAGTAGGGCGAGCAGAAGAAGGAGGAGAATAGGAGGCAGAACTAGAAACGGAGGAAATTTTGTTAGAAGCTATATTTGCCGAAGAAGAGTAGGTTTTGATAGTAGGAGCAGGAGGACCTGGATGAAGTATCGAAGAGAACGTAGAATGAGAAGTAGAAGAAGTTAGGCAAGTAGAGGTGAGGGCAGAATTTGAAGGATTATTCGAAGAGCTATTAGTAGTAAGATGACAGTTGGGACAGTTATGGCGAGTAACTCCCTTATATCCGCAACCATAACAATGGAGCACCTTAGGACGAGTACAACGGGTCGAAACATGACCAGGTTTGTCGCAATTAAAACATACAACCTGGCGAGTAGGAATAGACGTAGGCGAAAGAACAGTAGAACGTACGGAAGGAGTATCGGATCTACTCGTAGGCGTCGGAGAAACCTTAACAACTCGGTCATGTGAAGCAAAAGAATTTTTCTCAATCGTAGTAGCCTTATAAATAAGCTCGTTGTGTTCAAAATGAAGAATTAGTAACTTAGACAACGACTTCCAGTCAGAAAACCTATGCCGAAAACCACGATACCAAAGTAAAGCGTTAGCCTCGAACAAATCCATCGCGGACTCAAATAAATCAAATTCGGATACATGATGAGCTCGTCGGAGTTTTTCGACTCGCTCCAAAAAATCACGTACGGTAAGAGTGTTCGGGACACCAGAAAATTTCAAATTCCACTCCCACACAGGGAGACCGCAGGAGGAAGCCGAAAAAGAAGTCATTTTGAATACGAACAAGAAGGAAATGGGTAGAAGGTAACGAAATAAAAGTTAACCGTAACTCGATAAAAACTCAAAAGAGAAGAAAAAAAGAATAAAGAAAAAATAGGAGGAAAACTAACTCTAGACTTGATGGGAAGAACCAAATATACCAAGAGGGAAGGACGAAAAAAGAAAAATCTTGGGCGCCAGTGTTTTCAAGAACCAAATTACCAGCGAAAACACAACTCTGATAATTCACAAAAAAAATTAAAATCAAGGAATTTCTATATAGCGAGAAAAAATATTCGAGACTACACCAGAAATTAGAGCCAGCCATTATAGGCAGAAAAGAAAATCGAGCCGATACCCAAAAAAAATTAATGCCAACAAAATCAAGGTCATAAAAAAAATTTAGAAAAATCAAGATCAAATCAGAAAAAATCGAGAGCAAATCAGAAAAAAAAAAATCGGGAGCAATCAGGAAAAAAAAATCGAGGCCAGAAATTAAGCCAAAATTTACCCTCAACAAGGTCGAAGCCAACTTTAAATTAACCCAGAAAATCGAAGTAACGTTACACGAAACAGAATCGGAGTACAAAATTTAAACCTAACAAAGTCGAAGCCAAATTTAAAGCCATCAAGAAAATCGGAGCCCCACGTTGGGCGCCAAATTTATGCTACGTTGTTTTTGTAGCCGGGCGTAACACACAAAGAGAAATCACGGAATGACCGGGCTCAATCGGAGATTAGGGGGGGGTTGTAGAAAGTAGACTAACATATAACGTACGGGGCTATAAGGAATTAGTAACAATACCTGAAAAAAAAAAGAATTAGAATAGCAAACCTGCAATAAAAATAATTAAGTAAACCTGAAAAAAAAAGAATGTAAAAGAATGTAAAAGAATGTAAAAACGTTTGGATAATCTATATAATATGACAACGGTAAAAGCAGTACAAAAACTTTTAATACAAAGTGAGGTAATATTGGGGAGTAGCAGAAACGTTTCCTCACACACCAATTTAACATAAATCAGACAAAATTTTAATAAAAGATAAATAGATAAGCACAATTGATGAGTAATTCAGCAGTAGTAGTCTTTCTTGTTTTTTTTTTTAATTAATAGCATGCAAGTCTTTTGTAAAAGGTGGCAGAACGACAAAGATATGGTAAGCAACCGATAGATATTTAAAATAAAAAAAAGTAGGAAGTAGTTCACTTACAGAAAGTCCTGCAGAACGAAGTACTTCACCCTTGATTGTGATGGGGTTGATAGAATTTAGTACACTTTACACTAACGAAGCACTTCACCACACTTCACTGGTGTTAGAAAATTCAGAAACTACACTCTACCGTTAATATACAACCAAGCAATTTTAGGAATAAAGAACAATTACAAACGGACAGATATTTAAAGTAATAATAAGTATGAAATAGTTCATTACACAACCAGGAGCACCGGAAGAGTTTCTATAGAATTGGAATAATTCGGCTACTGATCTAAAGCCTCCTGATAGTTTGGTAAGCCGGATGCACTGGTGTAGCTTGGCAAAGATTCAGAGTCTATTCGCGGGGGTAGAAGTTGTGGTACAACAGACAGGAACACATGTAACCCACGCAACTAAGAAAAATTAAAGTTAGTATAATTCCGATCCAAACATACGCCAAGAATTTTTCGTATTGCGGATCTGCTTCAGCAGAAAGAACTTCGTTAACTTCTAAAGCTAATTTCAGTTGGTAAAGGCATTGTTTGGATACGGTGAAACACTTAAAAACACGATCACGCTCACAATCTCGTCTTTAAAATAAAACGGTACGTTCATATTATATTTACTTATTATTAACTGAGTAATTCCAGCATTCTGATAGCACGTTATTACAAAGAAAACTCAACTAAGAAAAAAAACAATGAGTAAGGCCCGCGTCAACCATACGTACGTTCGTCAAAACCTTAACAACGCAATCCTTATCTAGGAACAAGGAACAACTGTAAACTCA
This sequence comes from Platerodrilus igneus, assembly GCA_036346225.1. Lineage (NCBI taxonomy): Eukaryota > Metazoa > Arthropoda > Insecta > Coleoptera > Lycidae > Platerodrilus > Platerodrilus igneus. Next base: position 42,461 of record JARFIW010001192.1, read on the forward strand.
AAACTGTTAAAGCAAAAAGAACCCGTGTTTTCAACGTAGTTAATATCGAGGAAACAAAGATCAACTGCTAATCTGGTTATAAAATAGTTGTTAACATAACACCTGCGCTTCTCTTATCTCAAACGAGAATAGATAGCATATAGACGAATTGTATACGGCAAATATTTATTTATTTATTAAGGAAAATCGACGTTATACAACCAGCTATACAAAACGATGTGTTTTGAGTACGCTGACATTAAGGGAACGTAACAAATTCCCCCCTAGCAAAATAAAAACGTCGGGGTGAAAGAAAAAGCGACAGGAATGTGGAACGAAAGGAACGAGAGAAAAAACGAAAAAAAAGAAGAAAGAAAAATAAACCAAAAAGCTTAATACTAAACAATAAGCACAAGCAAAAAAAACAAGAACCCTAAGAATAACACCAACGAAAACAAAATCGAATTCCAGTGTCGTTATGTATGTGTAGGTATGTGTATGTGGGTATGGGTGTGTGTGTGTATAGAGTGGGTGTGTATAGATGTTGTGTATGACCGCTGTGGTCGCCTCTTACGACAGGCAGGTCGTACCATGGGGCTATTCTCTTCCCGGACCCACACGGGTGAAAAAGAAAGAAAAAAGGAAAGCAAACGAAAGAAAACCCAGCAAAACCGGGAAGTAAATCAAAATCGCAATTACCAAAAATCAAATCCGAGGAAGAGCAAAGTCGGCATCAGAATCAGGGGCACAAGAACTAGATATTGGGCTTAAGGCGTTTACGCCGCCAAAAGGAAAATGAAACAAGATCGAGGACATTAGGGTTTCGTCGACCAACATCTTTAGGTTCGGAAGGAGCATAGAATAAGATCTGCCTCTTTTGGGCAGTTTTATGCCAAATAGGAATAGCAGGGGGTATAGTAGTTATAGAACTAGGTTTAGGAGGTGGTAAGGGTGATTTAGAAAACTCAAAACGCGTCATAGTAGGACGTTGTTTATTGTTGGGATGGGTGGTAAGAAGGTCAATGGCAGAAACGGAAACATCATAGGTTGTCAGCACATCAACGGTGGAAAAAGAAAAAGTATTGGCTGTACGGGAACCAACCTGACGAAAAGAAACACAAGCGGAACACACTTCAGTTACGTTAGAGAAAGGGACAGAAGTAGATAAAATTTCATTGACGTTATGTGCAGGACTAGAAGTATCACAGTTAGAAAAGAAAACAGTATTGGTTGTGGAAGTATCCAACTTAGGAAAAGGAGCAGAATCAGATAGAAGTTCGTCAGCATTATATAACAGAACATCAGCTAGGATGTCACAAACCTTAGTTAAAAGAACAGAAGTAAGTAGCATTTTATCAGCATGAGAAAAAGGAGTAAGGGTAGGTAACGAGACAGAATTAGGTAAAGCTTTAACGACAACAGCAGCAGGCATCACAGTTAAGGGTTCACTAACTTTAACAGGACCTTCGCAGATGGAATTAGAAATTATTTTTACTTTAGCTATGGCAGTGATTGACGGTACAACAGAAATTTCTTGAGTAGAACAAGTTAGGAAAGTAGGAACATGTAAAATTTTGACAGCAACAGCAACAGATACTAAGGATACAGGTTCGTGAACTTCGACAGAACCTTCGCTGATTAAATTAGGAATAATCGTCAATTTAGCTACAGCTGTTATTGTAGGTACAACAGCAATTTCTTGACAAGAATCATTAAAGAAAGCAGGAACAGGTAAACTTTTGACAAAAACGGCAGGAGGCACATTTTGGGGTGAGAGTGTATAAGTAGGGCGAGCAGAAGAAGGAGGAGAATAGGAGGCAGAACTAGAAGCGGAGGAAATTTTGTTAGAAGCTATATTTGCCGAAGAAGAGTAGGTTTTGATAGTAGGAGCAGGAGGACCTGGATGAAGTATCGAAGAGAACGTAGAATGAGAAGAAAGGTTAGGCAAGTAGAGGTGAGGCAGAATTTGAAGGATTATTCGAAGAACTATTAGTAGTAAGATGACAGTTGGGACAGTTATGGCGAGTAACTCCCTTATATCCGCAACCATAACAATGGAGCACCTTAGGACGAGTACAACGGGTCGAAACATGACCAGGTTTGTCGCAATTAAAACATACGACCTGGCGAGTAGGAATAGACGTAGGCGAAAGAACAGTAGAACGTACGGAAGGAGTATCGGATCTACTCGTAGGCGTCGGAGAAACCTTAACAACTCGGTCATGTGAAGCAAAAGAATTTTTCTCAATCGTAGTAGCCTTATAAATAAGCTCGTTGTGTTCAAAATGAAGAATTAGTAACTTAGACAACGACTTCCAGTCAGAAAACCTATGCCGAAAACCACGATACCAAAGTAAAGCGTTAGCCTCGAACAAATCCACCGCGGACTCAAATAAATCAAATTCGGATACATGATGAGCTCGTCGGAGTTTTTCGACTCGCTCCAAAAAATCACTTACGGTAAGAGTGTTCGGGACACCAGAAAATTTCAAATTCCACTCCCACACAGGGAGACCGCAGGAGGAAGCCGAAAAAGAAGTCATTTTGAATACGAACAAGAAGGAAATGGGTAGAAGGTAACGAAATAAAAGTTAACCGTAACTCGATAAAAACTCAAAAGAGAAGAAAAAAAGAATAAAGAAAAAATAGGAGGAAAACTAACTCTAGACTTGATGGGAAGAACCAAATATACCAAGAGGGAAGGACGAAAAAAGAAAAATCTTGGGCGCCAGTGTTTTCAAGAACCAAATTACCAGCGAAAACACAACTCTGATAATTCACAAAAAAAATTAAAATCAAGGAATTTCTATATAGCGAGAAAAAATATTCGAGACTACACCAGAAATTAGAGCCAGCCATTATAGGCAGAAAAGAAAATCGAGCCGATACCCAAAAAAAATTAATGCCAACAAAATCAAGGTCATAAAAAAAATTTAGAAAAATCAAGATCAAATCAGAAAAAATCGAGAGCAAATCAGAAAAAAAAAAAATCGGGAGCAATCAGGAAAAAAAAAATCGAGGCCAGAAATTAAGCCAAAATTTACCCTCAACAAGGTCGAAGCCAACTTTAAATTAACCCAGAAAATCGAAGTAACGTTACACGAAACAGAATCGGAGTACAAAATTTAAACCTAACAAAGTCGAAGCCAAATTTAAAGCCATCAAGAAAATCGGAGCCCCACGTTGGGCGCCAAATTTATGTTACGTTGCTCGTGTGGAGCCGTGTGTAACACAAAGAAATTACGGAATGACCGGGCTCAATCGGAGATTAGGGGGGGTTGTAGAAAGCAAACTGACAGTACCTGTAAGAAAAGAATTAGAATACCTGAAAAAAAAATAGTTACGTAAACCTGAAAACAAATAGTTAAGTAAACCTGAAAAAAAAGAATGTAAAAGAATGTAAAAGAATGTAAAAACGTTTAGATAATCTATGTAATGGAGCGACGATAAAAGCATTACAAAAAATTCAATACAAAGTGAGGTAATATTGGGAGTAGCAGAAACGTTTCCTCACACACCAATTCAACATAAATCAAGACAAAATTTTAACAAAAGATAAATAAGTAAGCACAATTGATGAGTAATTCAGTAGTGTGGACTTTCTTTTTTTTCTTAATAGCATGCAAGTCTATTGTGAAAGGTATCCGAACGGCAAAGATATCCCAAAATAACGAATAGATATTTAAACTAAAAAAAGTAGGAAATAGTACACTTACAGAAAGTCCTGCAGTAGCGCTTCCGTGCAATGGAAGGGTGGGAGTCACGATGTTCGGCACTAACGAAGCACTAAATCACACATACGTATTTCACGGGTGTTAGCAGCAGACATTATCGTACTAATGGAACCATGTGGCATTGATAACTCCTTGTTAATTCTATTTTCGGAGAAAACAATTTCGAAAATATTTTGCAACAAAATCGCAAAAATTGTAATAAAAAAAATTTAGAATTTAGAATCACGGACTTTCAAGACACGCTGTAATGTATGTCATCTGATAAGTTCTTGCATTAAGCTAATAATAACACGAGGTGTTTTATCTGCTACATATGGTAACAAGAAAAATCTAATGCTTTTGTATAACGAAATTTTGCACCAGTAGTGATCTATTTTAGATTCTTTGGTAGTAAAAAAAAAAATTCAGAACTACAGTATTACCGCATCTACATGTGAAGGAGATACATATTTATAAGAAGCAACTTTTTTTCTACTAAACCTGCTACACTGTATCATCACTTTTAGAAACACTCAAGCTTAAAGCTGTATTTAGCTAATCCCAAGTAAGCACTACAAAACCACAATTAAGAAGCACATGTAAACACTAAGTAAGTTCGTCCAAATGTTCCGTAACGCACGTTATTTCAAAAAGAAACTCAACTAAGAAACAAAGAAACACAATCGGTAACAGCACGTGTAGTTGAGTAAACACGTTCGCCTATAAAAGCATCCTTCATTCAATGCAATAAAAACTACACTCTGCAGTTAATATACAACTCGGTAATTTAAGGAATAAAGAACAATTGCCAAAAAAAACAATTAGTAAGTACGCGTAAACAATAAAAGTACGACAATGTTCTTAAAACACAGTTAATAAAGCATACTTTCTTTCAAAAGGAATTCGAACTCTGCTCTGCAGTTAATCTACGATTCATTATATATAGGAACAAAGAACAACTGTAAAACTACGCTAATCTGTTTAATAAACTCGACTCTGTTATCGCGACTTGTATAATAACAAATATTTTAACAACCAAAAGGTAAGGCAGCACTCATATCTAATTACAAGCTGTTTTAATTCTCGATAAGTTGGAAAGTACTTCACGGATAAACCAATTTAAATTAAACCTGGCAAATTATTTATTAATGACAATCAGTTTTAATTAATCTACATTTCAATTAATACGACTAGTTAACTTGCATACAAATCGGAAACCATTCTGAAGTATTTACTTTTATATAAACAGCGATCCAAACAATGTGTTTTGAGGACGCAACAGAATGGGAGCGTAACACACTAAATCCTATTTTCCATATTACTAGCAAACACGAAGACGATAAATTACATGCACAAGTGCTGCAGTTTTTCTCAACGGAAAATTTCGGTGTCAAGTGTCCCACAGAACCTATACAATCAAAGGAAGACCGTAGAGCCAAACAAATTATGGAAAAATCTACTATCAAATATGGGAATCGCTACGTCACCGGTTTATTGTGGCGATATGACAAGATTGAACTTCCAAACAGTTACCCACTTGCCATGCGTCGGCTTTTAAGTTTGGAGCGGAAAATGAATCGGGAACCTGCCTTGGCGCAAAACCTACAAGCACAAATTGAGAGCTACGTGCAGAAGGGATACGCTAGAAAACTTAGCGCCAAAGAAATTAAAACTGTCTGCCCGCGAACATGGTACTTACCTATATTTGCAGTGACTAATCCTAATAAGCCGACAAAAAATACGTTTGGTATGGGACGCAGCGGCGGAAGTCAATGGTGTCTCGCTCAATTCCGTCCTGCTGAAAGGTCCGGATTTATTGCAGCCTCTCTCAGATATTCTGCACCGATTCCGAGAACGTCCAGTTGCTGTAGCAGCAGACATAAAAGAAATGTTCCATCAAATTGGTATACGTAACTCTGATCAAGCATCTCAAAGATTTCTATGGCGTTCAAACAAAGCAAAAGCTCCGGAGGTGTATGTTATGCAGGTAATGACCTTCGGAGCAACTTGCTCACCTAGTTGTGCTCAATTCGTGAAGAATAAAAATGCAGCACTCTATACAAACGAATATCCCAGAGCAGTCCGTGCTATTTGTGACAACCACTACGTAGATGCTTGGTTAGATGGATTTCCGAATAGTGGTGAGGCAATAACTGTTGCCAACGACGTTATTCGTATTCATACTGCCGGCGGATTTGAAATTCGAAACTGGGTATCCAACTCATCAGCATTTTTAAAAGCAATGAGTTGTGAAAGCCCTAACCAGTCAAAGAATTTGAATTTAGGCAGTGATACTGATGGCGCCAAATTTCTCGGTATGTGGTGGTCCACAAGTGATGACTGTTTTTATTTTCATGTTGATGTAGAAAGACTAGGTAAAGGAATTATAATCGACAGGGTCCGACCCACAAACCGACAAGTGTTAAGAATAGTCATGATGATATTTGATCCACATGGATTAGTTGCGTTCTACATTGCCTACGCTAAAATTCTACTTAGAGATATTTGGAAAGCAAATGTGTCTTGGGATGAAGTTATTCCTGACGATCTTTATAGGCGGTGGTTAAAGTGGACAAGTCTCTTACCAGACTTGCAACAAATACGGATCCCAAGGTGCTATTCGCTTGTGGGGTACGAATCTGTCGAACTGCATGTCTTTGTTGACGCTAGCGAAAATGCGTTTGCAGCAGCAGCGTACTTTTGAATTGCAACGAATAGTGGCGTTAGATGTCGACTAGTTGGCGCAAAAACTAGGGTTGCGCCACAAAGGTGCGTTACGATCCCGCAGCTTGAATTACAAGCAGCCGTTATTGGATCTCGCTTGGCTACTTCAATTGATCATGCCCATAGTATTAACATTAATCGCCGGATATTCTGGAGTGATTCTACAGATGTGTTGCACTGGCTGTCATCAGATCACAAGCGTTATAAGCAGTTTGTTGCATTTCGCGTGAGCGAAATCTTAGAGACGACAGCTCTATCTGAATGGCGTTGGGTACCTTCAAGTTCGAATGTGGCCGATGAAGCGACTAAATGGAAAACGCAACCCAAAATTTCCACTGCAAGTAGATGGTTTGATGGTCCAGAATTCCTTTATCAGGCGGAGAGTAGCTGGCCAGTATCGCAAATTTCTACTACTTCTAACTGTACCGATGAGGAATTAACGCCAATGATGACGCATGATACATCATATGAAAGTTGTATGAACTCAAAAGTTGTGCCTGATTACGGAAGGTTCTCCAAATGGCGGAAATTGGTTCGTACAGTAGCTTATACGTTACGTTTCTTTACTTGGATAAAGCGAAATCCACGAATTAAAGGCGCCCTTACAGTGGTTGAGATACGATGGTCCGAAGACGAATTGTATCGACAAGTACAGCATGAAGTGTACTCATCTGAAATTGCAAGTCTATCTAGTGATGCTGAACGACCGCTCGACAAAAATAGTAATTTGTACCGCTTTACGCCGTTTTTAGATGACAATAAGGTACTGAGAATGCGTGGGCGCGCAAACCGTATACTTGGCAACTCGGGAGCTTCCAAGCCATTCAGACCCTTTGACGATAGTTTTCATACACTTATAAGAAGCTGGGAGTTTTCTCAAGTGTTGGCAGATTGATTTTGGGGCAGATGGATCAGGGAATATATGCCTGAAATGAATCGAACTACAAAATGGTATGAAAATGTTAAAGCAGTTGAAAAGGGCGATATCGTTGTTATTATGGACGAAAAAGAGAGACAATCGTAGAAAACAGGACGCGTTATAGAAGTTAAGAGTGATGGAACAGGCAAGCAGGTTCGACAAGTTATTGTTCAAACTGCAACTGGTATTTATACACGGGCAGCAGCTAAAGTGGCCGTTTTCGACGTGAAATCGTAAACAAGGTGGTAAGGTGCCCCTATTCGACGGTCTCCTTACCAGGGGGGAGAATGTTAGAAAGACTTATTGCATTGTCTTGCGTGTGTAATATAAATTTGTAATCTTGATCGTGCACGCGTCTCCGCTGCCATTATTTTAGGTAAAGTAGGTAAATGTACGATATATGCCAAATTTGTTGTTAGTTACCAGAACTTTGACTTATGAAAATATTGGTATCGATTAAGAGTTCCGATTAAGAGGCCAAAAAACCCGTGTGAGAACACATTGTAAGACCTAGACAAATTGTTTATATTAGTTATTAAATGTTTCGTTGTAGGAACTTTATAATAAACGACAAAGGTTGCTGAAACTTCGACTCTTTATTATAAAAAGTGTGTATGTCCTACCTCGGGAACGTCTTGTAATTACCAATAACCTCACCTGTACTTCAAAATGTGCTGCTAGATATTTAATAATGTGTTTCTCTTCCAACGGAGGATCCTACTGTTTTGCTATATTAAATTTCTTAATCACGTATTGTTCCCTGGTCATACCTGAATTTTTATTGTATCTCCCTATAATTAAATCATCTCTCACCTTATATTGTTGAGTATCCCCCCAGAATTGTCTTAAAAATTTATTCTCAAAATTTTGAAATGTTGTTGATTCGTCTTTGATCAGATCAAACCACGTTTCTGCATTTCCTCTTATCATAGCTTTTACTAAGTTCAATTTACACTGCTCATCCGTTATGCCTTGTGTTAGTGTTTTGATGTCTTTTAAGAATAATTTCGGATTAAGCTTATTATCTCCCGAAAATTTTGAATACTGATCCAATGTTAGAGTTGGGTGATTTAATCTTAAGGGTTCTTGATTATACATCATCCTGTTCCTGCTGAAATTCATTACTTTAATTTTTATTTCCTCAATTTCTTTATTTACTCTGCTGATTTCCGTTCCATAACTTCTCTCTATGTTCTGCACTTTTTCCCCTAAGTTCATAATTCTTTCACTTGTTTCTCTTTCATTAGCCTCTTATATAGATCGTACCTTAATAACTTCGTCTCTTACACAGTCGATATCTTCTATGAGATCTATCACTTTATTTTGCATTTGGAATTGCATTTGGAATTGCATCTCTTCAATTCTCTGATTCGTCTCCCTTAAATCATCACTTAATTTCTCTATTCTGGAACTTAAATTTTCCCCCAATTTATCTAAATTTTTCCCAAATTCTTGCATAGCTTTGTCTATCATATTTTTCATGACCTGTTCATTCTTGTGTGTCATATTTTTCATGGCCTGTTCATTCTTTTCTGTTATATTTATCATGGCCTGTTCATTCTTCTCCATCTTGTCATTTAGTGCCATTAACATTTTCATTATTTTTGAATCTCGGGTGGACCGGTGTTCTTCACTATGACTCCTCTCCAACATTCTTCTTGCAGCTTCCATTTTTTATTATTACTCTACAATTATTTTTAAATTCCAAATCCTAGATTTCGACGCCTTTAATTTTTATTCTTGCGCCACGTCGAGCAATGATTTTTATTTAATTTATTTTGATCTAACCTCACGTTCGGGTTGTCATATAACTTTTGAAGTGCTATTTTAGTTCAGTTCTACTTTGGTGGTGACAATTTTAACTTTTTTGGTGTTATATTTTGATCTAGCCCCACGTTTATGCGCTATTTAACTTTGTTTTGATACAGTAGCAATAACCTGGTGTGCCCTTTTTGTGAAATAAAAAGGTTAAAATTTTTTTTTTGTCAATTTTTTTTAAATTTAATTTTAATTACTTCGGCTAGCTCAGTTTTTAATTATGCACAGAGCTTGCGACGATACGACAACAAAGCCTTTAAATTCTCCTTCTACTTCCTGTTTCTTTAAGTCAAAACACCATTAAGCACAATTACTATAATGTTTTCAAAAATATTTACAATGTGTAGAACGTTAAATAGAATATAGAAATATATATAGAAATAGAATTCTTTTAATTATTATGATTCCCAAGAGTAATCAAAAAAGTCAGCAAAAATCTCCCTTATTATTATTATTTGAAGCCCAATGTGAACGTTCAGTAAACTTCTTTCATTATTTACGTAATTTATAACATGTATTAATAATGATCTTTGTTGACTCGTAACATAAAGATTTCATGAAAGCAATTTTTTTTACATTTTTAAATAAAAAAATACAACGAAATATTCCTAAACAAATTACAAAAATTATTTATATGAGCTAACCTGCTATCCAGTTTGAACTCGTTCTTGCTCCAACTTCTTCTGTATTAATGATTTTTATATAGTCCCAACATCTGCATTTTCTTAGTACTACTTCGCCTTCGTGAATTATTTTAACGTCTTAACCAAACTTCCTGGTCGGATCCAGTGATAAATAATCGAGGAAAATATTTATTAAATTTCCACATCAAATGCAGTAATTATTCAGAGTTCCCACATTAAATTCAGTAATTATTTAGAATTCCCTTTTCGGATCTAGTAATTACTCAGAGTCCTTTTGTTAATGTAGAAATTAGAATTTAATTTATAAACAACCTTTTATTACTTACGTTTTTACAGGATCAAAACGACAAAACCTCTTTTAATGTTGCACTATCATATAGTTTATTAATTAAATCACTGCAAATTCATTCACGTAAATACTTTGTTTTGTGTAATGTGTACTATACTTCAATTCATGGTAAACTGATTTGTTTACAAATCCAATAGTATTTAAAAGCGTCGCCTACCTCTTGACAAGCTCATAGTTCAACGATTGCGCTTTGTTGTACGTGATTCTTGCATACAAAGTTTTGGATATTCTTATGGAATTTTGCTATATATCGAATTTGACGTGCTAATTTCTGTACGTAGCATTTCTATTTATTGCATTCATTCTCTTGGATTTTCACATTTTTAAATCACGTAGACCATTGTACAATAAATTGAATGAACTTTCGTTTTAACACCATGCTGTGTTTGTTTCCAATTTCTCAGGTGTTTGATTTTAGCTTTCTAGTCACATAGACTTAATACAATTTAGGTATTAAATTACATGCATTTTTAAACCTGCTTGTTTTAATTGGGATTCTTGGCGTAATGATTATGTATTATTCATGCGTGTCGTGTTTTAGTGTCCGTTCATGTTGTTTTACGACTTGAGAATTTGTTTATTTAATTAAATCTTCTAAAATAATATATATATATATATATATATATATATATATATATATATATAATGTTAAAAATAACGACCTTCAATTTTATTCAAAGAGTTATGTAACGGGTTTATAGATCTATGTTACTTATAATGATTAAAACTCCTTGTCTTTAACCAAGCTTTTGATTTTAATTAAAATCTTTATCAGGGTGCTGCAATATTATAACATCATTAAAATATCATAGATAAAATCACTTACAAAAACGGGAGTATTGATGTAAGTATAAAAGCAGGAACGTAACAAAAATATAAACATATCACAAACAACCAATGTAAACTAACATGTTAAATTTAAAAGCATAGCGTCACAGTTTGTTGAAGTATACATGACTGATTAGTGACAGATGTTCCTATAAGTTAAAATACAATGCTAAGGTGATAAAAATATATAGTTTAATTCGGTGTTCTTATTCTACAATTGTTTCTATTTATATTACCTAGTTTTAAAATATATGAATATATCGCACTTAATCCGTCAGTATCCGATTTATAATTTAAGGCATTAGTGTTGTTTAATATATGTGTCATTTCAAGAAAAAGTCTCCCTTTGTAGTTAACCTCAGTATCTAAAATGTTAACCTTATTAAAGTCGGGTTGGTGATTATGTTTTTTTGCATGATAGGCTAAGGCACACGAATCTTTTTTTATTTTGCAGTCACTCCTATGCTGAACAATTCTGGATCGTAACCATTGAGAAGACTGTCCAATATAGATCTTATCGCAGTCACTACAAGGAATGGAATAAATGATATTGGAATTGTTAAGCATAGGAGTCCTGTCTTTGATAACAGAAAATAAATAGTTGATTGTTAAAGGATTATATCTAGTAATTATGACAGTCATTCTGTAGGACATTTATTAATTTAAAAGTTAAGTTTTTTACTGTAGGAAGTTTTTTGTATGTAACATCAGTAGAGGGTGTTATATTCGAGGTAAGCTTTTTGTTGTGGACTGTGTTGAAAATAAGTTTTTTTGTTAAACTCTTAGGAAAACCATTATTGATAGCAATTTCTGTTAACAAATGTAAATTTTTAAGATGTAAGGAAGGATGCGAGATATTAGTTATTTTATTTCTTAAACCTAAATAAGTGTTAATCTTTTGACTGATACTATTATTGGAAAAATAATTAGTATATCTTCCTGAACTTGTAGGTTTTTTGTACCAATCTAAAATAATTATATTTTTGGTGTTTCTGATTAGTTTGATATCCAGAAATGAGATTGGGTTATCGTGTTCTCTTTCTAAGGTGAATTGTATGTGCTTGTTGAAGTTGTTAAAAATAGCTAAAGTTTAGTTAACTAGGTTTTTAGGTACTGCACAGATGACAGCATCCACATATTTCTTAATAAAAGCGGGAGGAGTAGGTAGGCAGGGAATAACTTCATCAAAAAGATCATCCATAATTATGGTGGCAATGATAAGGCTAAGTGGAGAACCCATAGGTGCTCCAAAAACTTGTAGGTAAAACTTGTTATTAAAAGTGAAATAGATGTTGTGAAATATAAAACACAGTGTTTCAGTAAATAGTTCTAAAGTGAAGTCACGATGAAGTTTTATAATATCCCACTTGCTTGTAATAATTTCAAAGGGATGTTTTTGAAAAGAGAAACAATCTCTAGGGATATCAAAACAAAACCATCAGGAATGCGATAATTTTGGAACTCCGTGTTGAAGGAAAAAGAGTCTATAGTGTTATAACTGTTTTGATTGCAGAAGGACATGTACGTATGGCTTTCTTTTAAAAGATGAGGTGGCCTTAACCACCTAGGCGGCTCCGTGGCGTAGTGGTATGTGTATGACTACTACGTTCAAGGTCCCAGGTTCGGTTCCTGACACGGTCTCCTTGAAAAATGTTAGGCGAGTATTTTTCACAAAAATACACCCTCGTTCGGATGAGAGGTAAAATGGAGGTCCCGTGTGTGAGTGTTGTCATGCACGTTAAAGATCCCTACCTTGCTTGGAACAGCAAAGATTCGGCAAAGTTCCAAATTTTTCAGGTAAAAAAACTCGCTTCCTGGCCAATGTAGTACCTTCGGGTGGAGCATTGGAAAATCATATGTAAGGCCTTAACTACCTGCCTAGTAAATGAACACTTGGAATGGGTTTCTTATCTATACCAAGTTTATACTTTCATCAAGCAGCATACTGTTATCTTGCAGCTGTGCAGGTGTCCAAAGCAAAAAGATTGTTCCTTTTTGTTAACAATTCTTGGTAGCCATTATTTCCTTGTTTGCAAGCTGTTACAGTTGGTATTTATGCAGCTACTGCCTGAGAATTCTTCACACTTAATCATATATATATATATATATATATATATATATTGCTATGAATAGAGGGTTATTTAGAGGTATATTGAGTCATAATGGTCACACAATACATGTAAATAGTACTGGGAGTTAGAAAACTACATTTATTTAGCATGATAAATATGTAATTTGCAAATTATGCAAAGAGCAAGCATTTAACACTCTTATAAGGATCGCAGTTAACTTTAAGTAATGCCGGGAAGCATACCATCAGTAATAAACACACATTCAGCAAAAGAAATAACTCTACACGCAATCAAACTTGTCTTAAACTAAAAAGCATTCATAAATTGTAAATAGATACGCGCTTAATGCAGTAAAGGTTAGAAAATCATGAAACAATTTACATTGAAATTAAACATAGGATAGTGAAAGGAGATATCATAGCGTCCTTATAAGAAACGCATCTTTCGAAATAAATACGTTTTGGAAACGCAAGATGTAAACAGAAATATGTTAATTTACGTCATTTCGTCTACGTGATTTTCTGCATGGAGTTAATAAAAATCCCAAAGTATTATCTAGACAAACAAAAGCTATAGGTTAAATTACGTGACAAGGCGAATTAGAAATTCCTGTACCAACATCAAAACAGACGGTCTAAAATAAATACATAATAGAAATCCACTGGTATCCTACGTGACCAAGAAATCGTTCCGGCGAGTTATTATTAGACGTATATGTAAAAGCCAAAAATAATCCAAAACATCCTATGGCTGGTCGTAACTCTGAACAAACAGCGCCGATAACCAATGAATTTTTAGATGGGGCGTTGTTTATATAACACGCGAATTTGATAAACAGACAGTCTTGATTCGAACTAAGCACAATCCACATCACTTATAGTCGAGAATTTACGCAACGAGTGAATATTATTAAATAATTAAATATTTGTGAAGAGTGGTGTTAGAAAATTTTAAAATAAACAATAGTGAAAAATATATGAGACAAGTCTCGCCGTTTGCTGGAAAACGAGAGTAAAAGTTTATTAATTAATTAATTTTAAATATTTCTAATTTAGGGCTCTAGGTAAGACGGGATAAACCTAAGAGAGATTAAGAAAATCTAAGTAAGACAGGGTAAATCTAAGTGAGATTACGAAAATCTAAGGGAGATTAAGAAAATACTAGATTATTGATTAAACGGGGGAAAATTGGGAAACTAAATAAATTGATAATATTGGGAGGAAGTCCGAATGAAAATATTGGCAAAGGTGCATAAAACAGGATTGTTTTAAGCATTGAATGGAGCAACTCAACTGAAAGTAATATTGGGGTACTGATCCATGGCACACAGTAGCAGATCCAGAAAGACGCACAAGTAAATCTACAGGTCAGAACTATCTAGCATAAGGCATTATTTTCTCTTTATTTTTTTTTAATATTGACTATATTTATTATACCTGAATATTTTATGTAAAGAGTCAACAAAAGTTTCTTTTATATGTGAAAAATTTCATAAAAAGGGGAAAGGTCTTGAACGTTCAAAGAATTTCCAGTAGTGTACAGTGTCATTTTTGCTGGCTTTAAAATAAGGAAAGGGAGCTTTAATTTTTGGGGATAAACAATTTAAAAATTATTGTTATTTGATTCAGGGGTTCATTTTTGTCGTACAGTAAAATAGATTAAGCTGTGAAGTGTATATGATTTTTTCTTTCACATTATACAAATATTAGTTGACTTCATTTTTATCATTCAAAGCAGGAAAAATATTAGAGAAAAGGGGGTAAATTATTTGATTATTGTAACATTGTGCGCTCTGTGTGAATTGGACTGAACTAGCCGAGGCTTTTTTAAATTTTAATATATTAAAAGCCACAGAGCGGTGGTGATCAGCAGGAGACTGAAAATATAATTACATCGGCAAGCAGCGTTATATATATATATATATATATATATATATATATATATATATATATATATATTCTTCTAGCATATTGCAAACATTGTTGAAATATCAAATAGAAATCTATTAAACTTATATCTTCCATACCAAATATTAAACATGCTTAAATCGTAGCTCTTTTTATTTAATTGAATTTGTCAGAATCCGTTTTTCATATCGATAGCCGGAAATATCGTAAAAACCAGTTAGACTATTAATTATATCCGTATTTGTTGTAATCTTGTATATTTCCCATTTAATATATTTATTAAGCGATTTTGGATCAATATACAAACGTAATGCTTTATCTGATTTTCTGACTATTATTAAGCTATTAACCCATTCCATTGATAACTTATTTTTTGAATTATTTCTTTTTGTTCAAGTTTATTCGAGTACCTTTTAGTTTTTCTAGGAAAGATAATTGCAGCTTTCTTTGACACTGAATTACTTTCTTTGCATTTACAGTCTATTCTATTTTAGAAATAGTTGGTATTTGACCTAAACCTTCAAATATCTGCGAGTTCCTTGTATTTCCAATCTACTTTTTGGTAATGTATGTAAAATATCTATAAGATTAACCTCAAAAGCTATACATTCGTATAAACCATATTTTTCATTATTCTTATATCTATATAGTAACTTAATCTCACCTTCAGATTTTATTTTAAAATTTCCATTGTAATTAACACTATCTTCGTACTTTTAAACTTACCTTAGTAGAGGAAAATCAGGCATTTTGGGCCCTCATTTCCTCCCGAATCCCTCATTTCCTCCCAAATTTACATGTAAATTCCCATAAGGAGGAAATGAGGAGGAGTGACTCTCGCCTTGTGGACCGCCTTGTGGAAACGAGGAGAATCCCTCATTTCCTCCCACATCTGGACCAAATAGTTTTCTTCGACTAACCATTTTTCATCTTTCGAGATAAACCTATAAACCTATCTTGTTTGGTATCAATTAATATTAGAATTTTCTTAGCTACCCGAATTTCTAGGAATTTCTTAATTTGCATCATCCCCCAGGAAACTACCCCAATTTTAAGATTTCTTACCTGTAGCGACTTTTGAGCGTTCTTATAAATTTTTTTAGTCATGCGATACATTAAACTAGCTTAGAATTTTACGCAGAATTCGAATCTGTAAACAGATTTGAAATCGGACTACGCCCTGCAAAGTTATACCCCTTTAAAATCCGGAACCTCTAAATTTTGCTCTTTGCTCTATAAGCAAACCTAACAAATAGTTTTCTTCGTCTAGCCATTGCATCTTTCGAGATAATCCTACCTTGTTTGGTATCAATTAATATTAGAATTTTTTCAGCTACCCAAATTTCTAGGAATTTTTTAGATTGCATCACCCCCAAGAGAGCTACCCCAATTTTAAGATTTTTTACCTGTAGCGACTTTTGAGCGTTCTTATAAATTTTTTTATACATGCGATACATATTTTTAGTCTAGAATTTTACGCAAAATTCGAATCTGCAAACAGATTTGAAATCGGACCACGCCCTGCAAAATTACACACATACCCTCTGTGAGATAAATCTTTCTCCACACTTCCACCCACGAGATAAACCTACCTGGTTTGGTATCAATTAATATTAGAATTTTCTCAGCTACACAAATCTCTTTAAATTTTTTAGATAGCGCCAACCCCCCAGAGAGCTACCCTGATTTTAAGTTTTCTTACCTGTAGCGACCTTTGAGTGTCCTTATAAATTTTTTTATACATGTAGCACATCTTGTTAGTCTAGAATTTTATGTAGAATCCGAATCTGTAAATAGATTTAAAATCGAACCACCCCATACCATTTTACACACACCCTCTAAATTGTAAATTTCCTGCAGCTTATACCTAAAAGAAAATCTAAAAACCATTCTTAAAACTTTTTATTACAAACAATTTTTACTAATACAGTTTAAATTTGTAAACCACATTTCTAAATACATATTCACAATTTTTTATTTTCAACCTAGAACTTGTCATATCGGGTCATACTTATTAATATTTATTTCTAAATAGAGCACTTTTTCCAAAGACCAACCGGACTCGCATGTTTCAAATTCCTCTGATTTTGTTCGCATGGTTTCGCTTAAGACCTCGTACATATTTTCCAGATTACTAGAAGACGTTATAACCACATTTTTGTGTTAAAGGATTTCACATCGGACTTCTCTTCTCCCATTTTGATGTAAACGCCATAGAGTTCGCAGTAGACTTTACTGCTGTATGTTGTATTCTTTTTATTAAGTAATCGAATAAATCGCTCTTTCTGCTTCCAAAGAAACTCGGACACTCCATCGTCGACGCTGGCGTTATTTATGCGATAGCTAGCCATACGGTTGTTAAACGCCGTGCTAATCATTTCTACGCCATCTTCGCCAGTAGCGGTAACTGTGGCATTTTATGTCTGTTGCTTCTCAAGTGTGCGGCATATCTATTCTTTCCATCTCGAAATCGCATACTTTACACATAATTCGTGGTTGTTTCGTACAAGGTCCTTTAACAGCTGGCGGAGCTGAACGTTTACGGCTTAATGACATACCATGCTGTTTTTCCTTGTGTCGCTGTAAGCTATCCATTCTCGTAAAAGCGATACCGCAAGGCCCACAGTTTAAGTACTTTGCTGTCGACGGATGTATAAGCAACCTTGGACGATGTTACACCACGACATTTGTTCTGGTGTCGTTTGAGAGCATCCTCCTGGTAAAGTAGACGTCACAGGGCTCGCATTTAAAAACGTCTGCAGGTACCATTTTAGTACAAAACAAAATCCACACTATAAGACTTGACTTGTAAGCGAACTAACTTATAACTAAAGATTTTACTCTTGCGCACCTGCTTTATGTACCCTATAGAATGCAAACCGAAGGTTTCCGAAGATACCCGAACGAAGTTGAGGATTCAGCGGGGAACTAAATGACGTCATAATCCTCGCTACTCGTCCAATACATTTAGCACCAATGCATGCACCTGGGTCGCATCGTCGATGGTGCGAATGCCGTTAGTAGAAACATCGGAAACGTCTTCCATGTTATACGGATCGCGTGCATATTAAAAATCCAAAAGGGTGATATAACACGCACACAAATTGTCTGCAAGTCGTGCTGTAGAAGATGCAGTGCTACTATAACCAAAAACTTAATAAAACACTTTAAACCATTACTAAGGAAATACCAACTTGTTGTCTACAGGATACTTACTAATAAAACAATTTAATTTTAAATAACTTCTACGTCATACTTTAGTAAATGGTGGGCTTGAAATATTTTCCAAATGAATCACCGAGCGAAAGTATATGCTTAGCAGTATTTAATTTAACCATTAATTTCCCATTTTTACGACCATGGTTAATTATAGATTAAAATTTAATTTGTGCACGTTCGAGCTTCTCGTAAACTAACATATTTTATAGCAACAATGCGTTGTATAATACATGCATACCCTTCGCCGCGCTACTGCTATTCTTGTAATTGCTAGAAAAAGTCACTCTCCTTTTTACTGTTAGAACTGGGCAAAGCACCATTTTATACTTTCTATAGCACATCGCGCACTTTTTCGTCTGATAATTATGCTTCTGTAGGCTTTTACACTTTCGCATAGCGGTCGACCGCACGCAATGATTTCTAGAACCGGTAAGTACTTGATATCGTCCAAATAGAGAATTAGATGCTCGATGTCTGTCAACTTCCAATTCCTTCGTAAAAGGTAGAAAAAACTCAGTCAATCATCCATCTAACTTAAACTTCGACCCGCTCCTGTTCTGATAATTTACAAACATTTTTCAAACGACAATGGGCCGAGAATTTTTAAACCTCCGGAGGATCTTTAAGTCGTGATCAATTACACATCCGAGCTACGCGTAAACTAACATATTTTGCAGCAACTGTATAATACATGCATATCCATTCTCTGCGCTACTGCTATTCTTGTAGTTGCTTTGGAAAAGTCAGTCGCCCTTTTACTGCTAGGGCCGCCAAAAGCACCATTCCATACTTTCTATAAGTGTAGCACATCGCGCACTTTTTTGTCGGTTAATTAATTTTTGTTTATGTAGGCCTTTACACTTTCGCTTATTTAAACATCTAATACGAGCGATTAACCACTTTCGATTATTCTAATGGGGAACCACCATACATCCCACCGCACCGTTCTTTTTGAATCCAACGATCCTATGGGCTTCCACGCACTAACACCTGACGTATCTTTCCTACTATTTGTTAAACAGAAACCACCGGTATCACCATTGTGGACGTAAACAGATGTTTGTGGATGTGTACGAGAGTATGTAACCATATACATTAACCAGTCTAAGCTATTTTATTTAGTTCACGAAAACTACTATTTTTCTAAACCACAATTAATAATCGCCTTTATAGGTTCCACATTTCGACCATTACCCAATGACTGGTGCTACGTACATGGAAACTATAATTTCTTATTGGAGAGAATTCTTATTCTCCCGCGCACTGCCGCGTAGTTGCATGCCTACCCCTTTTGGAGGTATATGCTCGTTATAGGTTGTAAGACCCTCGGTTTTACTTAACTACAATTCGTGAAACCCCTTTAATCTTTTTAATCGTATCTTTCTCGCCTACATTACAGTAGGACTTAACATTACTACCAACAAATTCTAATACTGGACCCCCATTAAATACGTCTTTAATTTTCCCTACAACTTTTTTTTGTTGACAAGTGTTATATTGTATTTATTATACGCAGGGTAGTCACTCTTTTAAGATAAATATATTTTGCTAGGTATCAACTAATATTAAATTTTTCTAGGGACCCCAAATCTGTAAACAGATTTTAAATAGGACCACCCCATACAAAGTTATGCGTTTTAAAGACTAATTTTTGCTCATCTTTATTTAACACCATCTTTAGAACCCTTTTTTGCTATGCAAGACATATGCTTTAACCAACCGTTTCCCTAGAAATCTAAAACCGCAGTGTCCCGCAAATACCACGTGGAGATAACACGTATACTCTGTCAACCAGGATAGAAGCCGGAAGGATTTGGAAGGTGGGAGAAGAACTTAAAAATTATGGAATCTTAAAACTAATATATACAAATATAAACAACTATCTTATATCTTTACGCCCCCATGCGTAGATTGTTGTACTATTAGGAATGATGTACCTTTTGTCATCTTCCCTCGATAAACTAATTTTATTAATAAGCTGCGTATGCAAATCGTATTCTTTTACTCCGGATACATACGCAGACAAGTACTCCACACCAAATAAAGGTTTGGATGCTTGGTGACTGTTAACATCCGCTTCCCTCGTGTACGCCCAGACACATCCCAGCCCATGAGCACCCCTGCGCATGCACACCCTTGCCCATGCGCGCCCATGCGCGTGCACACCCCTGCCCATGCGCGCTGCCCATGAGCACTCCTTTCTGTGCGACTGCTATTTCGGGGTAACGTCACAGCCTTTTATAAATAAAGAACAATGTTATATACTATTATAAAATGTTTATTCTGACATTATACATAACAAATTTAAAAATATTTAATACCAAGCATGGGGTCATTTAAACTTAATTTTAATACAAAGTTATACACAGAAGACAGTCCTTTGTTTATGTTTGTTTGCAGTGGTTTTAATTTTATCTAATTTTATTCGCAGCTTAAAATTTAAATCGATACCCAAGTCTTCTATCTCCTTTTCTAACCAATAGTTTGATACATAGAGACCGTCTAGGTTTTCGAATTGTAAAATGTACCGAAGTTTGCCTCTATATTTAAAGTCTTTGATTCCGCCGACAACCAGATCCATTCCTTCGTGTAATTCTTGCAGCTTGTGACAATCTTTTAATCGCAGCTTTCCCACTATATCCTGCATACGTATCTTGTTAGCTTGATCGACTTCTTCTTGTCGGTATTGAGGAAACTTTTTCTCCCACACACCGTTGTGTAGTTGCATATCCACCACTTTTGGGAATATATGGTTGTTATAGGTTGTAAGACCCTCGGTTTTAAATGATCCAAAAGGTTCTTTACTAGGCAAATATACAATGTTTAACGGACCCCTTTGCGTGTGGTGTACGCAAAGATTACGAAACCCGCATTCCTTAGTTCGTCTTTGTTATCTGCCATTTTGATAAATACGTTTTAGAATAACCTTTTAAAAGTATACGGATTTAGTACCATCCTTTTCCGCAAGGACGCCTACATAACTAAAAGAGTCTTTTTTACTAACCACAAATGCATACAACTTGTAGAAACCAGATGTATCTAAGTCAGTCCATCGACACATAAAATAATCTTTTAATTCTTCCTCATTTTCTCTAATAAGATGTTCTTTGTCTAACACATCTTTGTATTGTTCGCGTATTGTCGCAGTGTTTTCCATGTAGTCCAATTTTCGCCTTTTTGCATCCATTTCCTCTAATTCCAGTTGTCTTTTCCTTCCACTTACAGCGTATGGCATACATAATGGGGTAATTTCCTTTAACGTAAACGGATAGAGTTTACTACCAATATTTGCGCGTTGTCGTACAACCTCTGGGCGAATGTTAGGTGTATTTATCAATCCCAATTCCGAAATGACTATTTCTTTTGGAATTGTAGAATATGGTGTTGCAGATTGTGTAAAATATGTAATACCTGCTTTAATGTAGCACTTGTGTAAGATTTTTATTTTATCTTGGCTGTCTTCCTCCTCTACTATCTCCAAATAATTTACAGGTAAATAGTTAAAACTAAAAGCCGAAAGCACATACTTTATCAATGTTTCCTTTCTTTTGGTTTTTCGGACAACTTAATTTGCAAGCCCGTCAATTTCTTTGTATCACCATTCCCCCAATACACGTACTGTAGTAGGTTTTTATACACTAAACAGCAACTATTTTGTAGCTTGTCCGATAGCTTACTCCACATTTTGGCAAGTGGTACCGAGTACATTGGCGCCTTTAGGAAGTATAACTTACTATCTTCCAATAACGTTAAACAGTCTTTTAAGGGATTATACACCCGTTCCGCACTGACATAGCTTCCAATTGCACAGTTGTATATTGTCGCTTCCAATCGCGTAATACCATGTTCTTTGGCCAAAGTAGACGCAAATGTTTCCCTTAAACGTACATCCGGACAACGTAAAAAATCTAGTATATGATTGCCAAGTTGTTTATTAACACCAGGACTTGTTATCTGACACACAAATTTGTTGTATATCTTAATTCTTGCATTGGTTGTTAGCCATGTTAAACAATCAATTCCTACAGTTTTATCGTTGTCAACTATAATATTACACTTTTCTTCGTATTCGCCCTTATAGCAAAAGTTATGGTTTGTAGTTAAATAATTACACATCTCCATCTTGCTAAATATACCCGCAAAATCTTGGGTTACATCCATGTCAAAAAGATAGAAATAATCTTTTCGAGTTCGTCTAATATATCTGGTAGTTCCTCTAATAAAGTTTCCAACTTAACATCTGCTAGTTCCACTTTGTATGGAACACATATAGGATTTTGGAATTTTTATTAATGCATTCGAGGTCTTCTTTTCCGATAATTTCTTTTACTCTCTGGCCCATCTTGTTAGTGCTTTCCAGAGAAAACGGAAGCTTAGCTTTAACACCATGCCTAGCGGAAACAAATCGGTCAAACTTTCTTCGTAGATAGCTGTTAAATGCACCACAAATTTCTTTTTAAGATAAACATCCTTTTGCTTGCAGAGGTTTGTTCGGCGTCAGAAAAGTCGCAAATTTTAACCAACATTATATTGTCACAAAATGGTTCTGTAATTGTGTGTGTAGTCCACCAGTCAGCATCTGCTCGCCTTCGACATAACAAATATTACCAATATCTGTTACCAGATTATTGTTGCACATATTTTCTGTCAACAGCCATAATCCAAATCGCTCATTTGTCGGTTTCACTTTATTCCCAAGAAGTTGAGAAACGTTAATCACCTTTGAGACGCTCATGTTTACCGTTCTAGCTACTATCGAATACTAAATTGAATACGAAAAAATTGTTCTCTTATGTATTCTACAGAGTGGGGACGTATATTGCCGAAGATAGTCGAATATGTTGTTATCCGACCTAAGCCGACAGGGATGCGCATCGACATATATCCGGATATATGTAGGATGTTAAGTTAGGGTGAAATTACCCCATAGGGTGAAATTGCCCCATGACCACATGACCATATGACCACATGACCATATGACCACATGACCACATGACCATATGACCACATGATCATATGACCTAATTGCTTTTTAATGAGTGTTCTCATTAGCACTAATTGCTTTTTAATGAGTTTTTCCATTAAAAACCAAGTGTGGACCTAGGTTAGATAAAAGGAAAAATTAATAGGTTAGGTCAGCGCCGCGGGCGCTGACATAACCTATTAATTTTTCCAGATAACAAAGACGAACTAAGGAATGCGGGTTTCGTAATCTTTGCGTACACCACACGCAAAGGGGGTCCGTTAAACATTGTATATTTGCCTAGTAAAGAACCTTTTGGATCATTTAAAACCGAGGGTCTTACAACCTATAACAACCATATATTCCCAAAAGTGGTGGATATGCAACTACACAACGGTGTGTGGAGAAAAGGATTTCTCCAATACCGACAAGAAGAAGTCGATCAAGCTAACAAGATACGTATGCAGGATATAGTGGAAAGCTGCGATTAAAAGATTGTCACAAGCTGCAAGAATTACACGAAGGAATGGATCTGGTTGTCGGCGGAATCAAAGACTTTAAATATAGAGGCAAACTTCGGTACATTTTACAATTCGAAAACCTAGACGGTCTCTATGTATCAAACTATTGGTTAGAAAAGGAGATAGAAGACTTGGGTATCGATTTAAATTTTAAGCTGCGAATAAAATTAGATAAAATTAAAACCACTGCAAACAAACATAAACAAAGGACTGTCTTCTGTGTATAACTTTGTATTAAAATTAAGTTTAAATGACCCCATGCTTGGTATTAAATATTTTTAAATTTGTTATGTATAATGTCAGAATAAACATTTTATAATAGTATATAACATTGTTCTTTATTTATAAAAGGCTGTGACGTTACCCGAAATAGCAGTCGCACAGAAAGGAGTGCTCATGGGCAGCGCGCATGGGCAGGGTGTGCACGCGCATGGGCGCGCATGGGCAGGGTGTGCATGCGCAGGGGTGCTCATGGGCTGGGATGTGTCTGGGCGTACACGAGGGAAGCGGATGTTAACAGTCACCAAGCATCCAAACCTTTATTTGGTGTGGAGTACTTGTCTGCGTATGTATCCGGAGTAAAAGAATACGATTTGCATACGCAGCTTATTAATAAAATTAGTTTATCGAGGGAAGATGACAAAAGGTACATCATTCCTAATAGTACAACAATCTACGCATGGGGGGCGTAAAGATATAAGATAGTTGTTTATATTTGTATATATTAGTTTTAAGATTCCATAATTTTTAAGTTCTTCTCCCACCTTCCAAATCCTTCCGGCTTCTATCCTGGTTGACAGAGTATACGTGTTATCTCCACGTGGTATTCGCGGGACACTGCGGTTTTAGATTTCTAGGGAAACGGTTGGTTAAAGCATATGTCTTGCATAGCAAAAAAGGGTTCTAAAGATGGTGTTAAATAAAGATGAGCAAAAATTAGTCTTTAAAACGCATAACTTTGTATGGGTGGTCCTATTTAAAATCTGTTTACAGATTTGGGGTCCTTAGAAAAATTTAATATTAGTTGATACCTAGCAAAATATATTTATCTTAAAAGAGTGACTACCCTGCGTATAATAAATACAATATAACACTTGTCAACAAAAAAAGTTGTAGGGAAAATTAAAGACGTATTTAATGGGGGTCCAGTATTAGAATTTGTTGGTAGTAATGTTAAGTCCTACTGTAATGTAGGCGAGAAAGATACGATTAAAAAGATTAAAGGGTTTCACGAATTGTAGTTAAGTAAAACCGAGGGTCTTACAACCTATAACGAGCATATACCTCCAAAAGGGGTAGGCATGCAACTACGCGGCAGTGCGCGGGAGAATAAGAATTCTCCAATAAGAAATTATAGTTTCCATGTACGTAGCACCAGCCATTGGGTAATGGTCGAAATGTGGAACCTATAAAGGCGATTATTAATTGTGGTTTAGAAAATAGTAGTTTTCGTGAACTAAATAAAATAGCTTAGACTGGTTAATGTATATGGTTACATACTCGTACACATCCACAAACATCTGTTTACGTCCACAATGGTGATACCGGTGGTTTCTGTTTAACAAATAGTAGGAAAGATACGTCAGGTGTTAGTGCGTGGAAGCCCATAGGATCGTTGGATTCAAAAAGAACGGTGCGGTGGGATGTATGGTGGTTCCCCATTAGAATAATCGAAAGTGGTTAATCGCTCGTATTAGATGTTTAAATAAGCGAAAGTGTAAAGGCCTACATAAACAAAAATTAATTAACCGACAAAAAAGTGCGCGATGTGCTACACTTATAGAGAAAGTATGGAATGGTGCTTTTTGGCGGCCCTAGCAGTAAAAAGGGCGACTGACTTTTCCAAAGCAACTACAAGAATAGCAGTAGCGCAGAGAAGGGATATGCATGTATTATACAGTTGCTGCAAAATATGTTAGTTTACGCGTAGCTCGGATGTGTAATTGATCACGACTTAAAGATCCTCCGGAGGTTTAAAAATTCTCGGCCCATTGTCGTTTGAAAAATGTTTGTAAATTATCAGAACAGGAGCGGGTCGAAGTTTAAGTTAGATGGATGATTGACTGAGTTTTTTCTACCTTTTACGAAGGAATTGGAAGTTGACAGACATCGAGCATCTAATTCTCTATTTGGACGATATCAAGTACTTACCGGTTCTAGAAATCATTGCGTGCGGTCGACCGCTATGCGAAAGTGTAAAAGCCTACAGAAGCATAATTATCAGACGAAAAAGTGCGCGATGTGCTATAGAAAGTATACAAAAAAAATGGTGCTTTGCCCAGTTCTAACAGTAAAAGGAGAGTGACTTTTCTAGCAATTACAAGAATAGCAGTAGCGCGGCGAAGGGGTATGCATGTATTATACAACGCATTGTTGCTATAAAATATGTTAGTTTACGAGAAGCTCGAACGTGCACAAATTAAATTTTAATCTATAATTAACCATGGTCGTAAAAATGGGAAATTAATGGTTAAATTAAATACTGCTAAGCATATACTTTCGCTCGGTGATTCATTTGGAAAATATTTCAAGCCCACCATTTACTAAAGTATGACGTAGAAGTTATTTAAAATTAAATTGTTTTATTAGTAAGTATCCTGTAGACAACAAGTTGGTATTTCCTTAGTAATGGTTTAAAGTGTTTTTATTAAGTTTTTGGTTATAGTAGCACTGCATCTTCTACAGCACGACTTGCAGACAATTTGTGTGCGTGTTATATCACCCTTTTGGATTTTTAATATGCACGCGATCCGTATAACATGGAAGACGTTTCCGATGTTTCTACTAACGGCATTCGCACCATCGACGATGCGACCCAGGTGCATGCATTGGTGCTAAATGTATTGGACGAGTAGCGAGGATTATGACGTCATTTAGTTCCCGCTGAATCCTCAACTTCGTTCGGGTATCTTCGGAAACCTTCGGTTTGCATTCTATAGGGTACATAAAGCAGGTGCGCAAGAGTAAAACTCTTTAGTTATAAGTTAGTTCGCTTACAAGTCAAGTCTTATAGTGTGGATTTTGTTTTGTACTAAAATGGTACCTGCAGACGTTTTTAAATGCGAGCCCTGTGACGTCTACTTTACCAGGAGGGATGCTCTCAAACGACACCAGAACAAATGTCGTGGTGTAACATCGTCCAAGGTTAAGCTTATACATCCGTCGACAGCAAAGTACTTAAACTGTGGGACTTGCGGTATCGCTTTTACGAGAATGGATAGCTTACAGCGACACAAGGAAAAACAGCATGGTATGTCATTAAGCCGTAAACGTTCAGCTCCGCCAGCTGTTAAAGGACCTTGTACGAAACAACCACGAATTATGTGTAAAGTATGCGATTTCGAGATGGAAAAGAATACATATGCCGCACACTTGAGAAGCAACAGACATAAAAATGCCACAGTTACCGCTACTGGCGAAGATGGCGTAGAAATGATTAGCACGGCGTTTAACAACCGTATGGCTAGCTATCGCATAAATAACGCCAGCGTCGACGATGGAGTGTCCGAGTTTCTTTGGAAGCAGAAAGAGCGATTTATTCGATTACTTAATAAAAAAAGAATACAACATACAGCAGTAAAAGTCTACTGCGAACTCTATGGCGTTTACATCAAAATGGGAGAAGAGAAGTCCGATGTGAAATCCTTTAACACAAAAAATGTGGTTATAACGTCTTCTAGTAATCTGGAAAATATGTACGAGGTCTTAAGCGAAACCATGCGAACAAAATCAGAGGAATTTGAAACATGCGAGTCCGGTTGGTCTTTGGAAAAAGTGCTCTATTTAGAAATAAATATTAATAAGTATGACCCGATATGACAAGTTCTAGGTTGAAAATAAAAAATTGTGAATATGTATTTAGAAATGTGGTTTACAAATTTAAACTGTATTAGTAAAAATTGTTTGTAATAAAAGTTTTAAGAATGGTTTTTAGATTTTCTTTTAGGTATAAGCTGCAGGAAATTTACAATTTAGAGGGTGTGTGTAAAATGGTATGGGGTGGTTCGATTTTAAATCTATTTACAGATTCGGATTCTACATAAAATTCTAGACTAACAAGATGTGCTACATGTATAAAAAAATTTATAAGGACGCTCAAAGGTCGCTACAGGTAAGAAAACTTAAAATCAGGGTAGCTCTCTGGGGGATGGCGCTATCTAAAAATTTAAAGAGATTTGTGTAGCTGAGAAAATTCTAATATTAATTGATACCAAACAAGGTAGGTTTATCTCGTGGGTGGAAGTGTGGAGAAAGATTTATCTCACAGAGGGTATGTGTGTAATTTTGCAGGGCGTGGTCCGATTTCAAATCTGTTTGCAGATTCGAATTTTGCGTAAAATTCTAGACTAAAAATATGTATCGCATGTATAAAAAAATTTATAAGAACGCTCAAAAGTCGCTACAGGTAAAAAATCTTAAAATTGGGGTAGCTCTCTTGGGGGTGATGCAATCTAAAAAATTCCTAGAAATTTGGGTAGCTGAAAAATTCTAATATTAATTGATACCAAACAAGGTAGGATTATCTCGAAAGATGCAATGGCTAGACGAAGAAAACTATTTGTTAGGTTTGCTTATAGAGCAAAGAGCAAAATTTAGAGGTTCCGGATTTTAAAGGGGTATAACTTTGCAGGGCGTGGTCCGATTTCAAATCTGTTTACAGATTCGAATTCTGCGTAAAATTCTAAGCTAGTTTAATGTATCGCATGACTAAAAAAATTTATAAGAACGCTCAAAAGTCGCTACAGGTAAGAAATCTTAAAATTGGGGTAGTTTCCTGGGGGATGATGCAAATTAAGAAATTCCTAGAAATTCGGGTAGCTAAGAAAATTCTAATATTAATTGATACCAAACAAGATAGGTTTATAGGTTTATCTCGAAAGATGAAAAATGGTTAGTCGAAGAAAACTATTTGGTCCAGATGTGGGAGGAAATGAGGGATTCTCCTCGTTTCCACAAGGCGGTCCACAAGGCGAGAGTCACTCCTCCTCATTTCCTCCTTATGGGAATTTACATGTAAATTTGGGAGGAAATGAGGGATTCGGGAGGAAATGAGGGCCCAAAATGCCTGATTTTCCTCTACTTACCTTGCATGTTTTATTAAGTTTCCTGAAATAATTATTTGGTAAGATGCTTATTTCTACTTTGATGTCTACCTTGATTGTGATGCTTGGTTGTTCTACAAGGCATTCTTCAACCTATTAATTTTTACTAGTATTTGAACATTCATTTATGAACATTACATCTGCTTGCTGTTGACTTTTCTTCTACTGCACTAACCTGATAAATAAAATCACATGTGGTACACGACTGTTTCTTTGAACGAGTTGTTCTTTAATTTACTACATTAATTTGTTTCTTTGGATGTCTCACCTCCTAATGTTGTTTGCTTAATTCGGTTAATTTACAATATTGCAGAACTTTAATTGTATCAGACTTTTGTTCATGGATTAAACATTGTTGTATTTGTTTGCCATATATACCAGTTGTGTACTTTGTTAATCTTCTGTTGCTAATAATTTTTTGATCTGATTCATTAGAGCATACAAAGTCACACATTTGTGCCTAGTTCTTTAATTCTGTGCTGAAACTATGGGTACTTCAGCCTTGCTTTTTGCATTAAGTTATTAAACTTATATGATTTTAATGTATGATTTATTTTTGGAACAATGTGCTATCGTATGATGCCAGTGTTTTGTCTAAAGTTCCAGTTCCTTTCTGGTTGAATGTGTTATAAATGTCCAGACCTTTATCACTTATCGCATTAAATAGTACAGCAATTTTTACGTCTTCCGTTCAATTTATTTTCTTATATGCCTTTAAATAAATTTGAAACTTTTGGTTACCATTTCATCCGATTAGTAACACTGTCCATCTGTATACTTGACTACTGATTAAATTTAATTATTATTGTTGAATTTTTTTAATTGCACCCATGTGTATAACCTAACTTAGTTTTTGGTTTTTTACACCTGATACCATGCGCTGTTTGCATTTTGTTCCAAAAAACAGTAAATTATCTTTGTTAAAGCTGCATATTATAAGAGATGCGGTATCAAATAACAATAATGGATAGCTTGCTTGTCCTCCATGGATGGTACATCGCTGCTCGTTTTTCCATTATCTTCTCGCCTCCTTGATTGTCGCTTGCAATGCCAAACGTATCAAATTGCTTTAGTATTAACACCCTACAGTCACACTGTAATGAATCCTACATTTCTTGGTTGAACAACGGTTCAATTAAATGATAAATTTTAAGAGAATAACATACCGAATACTAAATTTATTGTGATATGCTCTAGCCAGATTGTTGTGAAGAATGTTTTGCTGCGATATAGTTTTTGTGAAGCATTTTGCAAATGGTATTGGAAAGTTATCTGGGCTGGTCTAAACATTAGAGGACTCTGCGAACACGCTTGCTACCATTCCTAATGGTCGTTGTTGTGAATTCATTGTTACTGAACTTAAGCTTACCGATATTGTAATAGGATAGTTAGGATATGGTGCTTTGTTTCATGTTTGATTTGAGTAGACCACTTAGATGAGTTAGATACGAATATTTGCTAAGGATCTTATGATACATTGATTTGACTATGAACGCATAATCGCATTAATTATTGTTGACAAGCTGGCCTCTTGCAAAGAATAATTTTGTTTCTGAGTCTGCATTAACGAGGAGTACATCATTGTGTAAGGAAATCTATCCAAATATAGAGTTCTTAACATCGAGGACTATGAATCGCCATGTAAATATCGTCTTAGTTGTGAATCCAATGAGATTGTAACAGTACCTTATGTATTGATGATGTTTTTTGCAGTATATAGTTAGTAATTCGTTCCTCTGTTTTACCTTACACTGCTGTTTTGTAAACATCCAGACATGCATCGGTGTTGACCCAAAATTGTGTATGTGACTCCGTCTTTCACATATGAACGACATCAAATTGAATATAGATCATTATCAGCCTATAACTCCTTGCCTGACGTTGATGTTTTCTTGAGTTATAGTTGCAGGCAATGAACATTTTTTGACTTTAGTGCCGAATTTTGTGAGTTACCATCTTGTTTTAGCTTTGAGTGTATGGTTTGGATGTGTTTGTGCTAGTTGAAGTTGTTTTGAGGGTAGTGGCTTCATTGGCCAATTTACTGTTAGAGTTGATTATTGCTGTAAGTGAAGTTTGTTTTATAGATTGCATCTGCTAACCATTTGTTGTTTTCAAAAGTGACTTGAACAGATTTAGTTTAACCATTTTATTAATATAGTTTTCATTTGTTTATACTTTTCCTGTTCAGGAGTTTGATGATGACGCGTTCGACCTCTTCTATAATTTTAGATTCAAACTATTTAGTTACTTAGATATATTTAACAGCATTTTGTGTGTCACCTATTGTGATGTAATTTTTAACTTAGTTTGCATGTCACCTGGTAGAATTTGACCCTGCATTTTATTTGTTTATTTAGTTTTTAACTTTTTTACACATTTCAGGATTGTCTTTAAGCACTTATACGACTGTGTCGCTTTGAATGTTTAACCAACTCTTTTTGTGACCACACCATGGTCACCAATGTGCTGGCAAAAATGCGACAGTGAAACAATAACAATGTTTATAAAACATATTTTATCATCATAACAATGCGACTGAGCAAGGAATCTTTGTCAGACACGAACACACTAAAAGGTGTTTCTGATGGTTTTGTATTTGAAATCTTAATCCACTTGGAAGGCTTTTCTTGATAAATAACTCTACAACACATTCCTGTCACACAAACTGTTGTATATTTATTATTCACAAATAGTTTGTTTGCTTTGACCATCTTGTAGGCAATAACGAACGTTGCTTTTACTCAGCGTCTTTTTCAGCATTATGTTTTATAAAAACACTTCCTGTCAAACTTTTTCTTGAAGATTACACCTTGTTTCTCTTTAATGCCCAACTTAGAACAGTAATTTTCAATGTTATGCATTAAGCTAACATTTTTTGACATTTTGACATAATTTTCATATTTTTGTCAGACCCGGTCATTACAGAAGTAGCCGTTGTTTGATATCACTTAAAACATATGCCTCTGACCAATTTGTTAGATCTGACCTCTTAACTGAACTATAATTGAACCTCTCATATTTCAGATATCTTTCAAGATTTAAGGTTTTTGATATTACATAGGATATTCTCTGTTTCAGGTTAAAAATACTTGGTGACATTGATTTTTATCTAAAAATGTGAATATGGCATGGCAAGCAAATAAATATGGGCTTTGTTTTAATATGTTAAATATTATTAAGAGCAGGCTGAATGTTAGTTAGTTAGCATTATAGCTAAAATTGCAAATTGTTTATTTGCATTTATCGGGTAATTTTCAAATTCTTGCTTCCTACCTTTTTATCTTAAAATTAAACTCACAAAAAAAACGCATGTTAAATCAAAGTGACATATGTGCTAGGTATTAAACTTACAGCCTTATTAAATTTGAGTGTCTGCTACACATTCATTAGAATTTATTAAATAATATTATAGATGTTACCGTGAACGAATAAAAACCTGAATGATATTAGCTCATTGATATCAACACTTCAGATGAATATGTCAAGGCTGTTTCACTTCATGTGTCTTAGATGAGCAATATGGGAAATCATATTTCTTCACCTTTAAGAGAAACACAAAACGTTTTTCAATAGTATGGTAAAAGTTATGTAAAGTTTTTTATATATAATTTTGAGTCCTCTTTAAATAATTTCCTTAACAACATCAATTCGCAGTATAAAAGTATTAACTTGTTTCAGAATAATGCAGTTACATTTTTTTGTACACTTTGATAATCAGAAATGTTGTAAATTAAATAATTTGACATTTACATGTAAGAAGCCAATATAAACAAATCTGCAATGTATACGTCAGGCATAATAATTCTTGTAAACTTGCTTCACATAACCTTTTAGTAGACAATCACCAAACTTTCTGTTTAATAATGAAAGGTTTAATAAGGAATTTTTTTTTATTATAACATTTATGGACTACAAGGATTTTTTCATAAAATAATTGATAACGTAAGAAAATGTAAAATTTAATAAAATTAAAAAATTTTTTCTAGTCAAAGGATAAACTAGGATTATTACAAAAAACTGGATTTATAAAATGAATTGCGGAAGCTGCAATACAAATATATGGGACACAAAGCATAATGCAACAGCCAAATTTAGAAACTTCAACTTTGT
This sequence comes from Platerodrilus igneus, assembly GCA_036346225.1. Lineage (NCBI taxonomy): Eukaryota > Metazoa > Arthropoda > Insecta > Coleoptera > Lycidae > Platerodrilus > Platerodrilus igneus. Next base: position 75,329 of record JARFIW010001192.1, read on the forward strand.
AAAATCACAAAATATTCAACGTATTTATGAGGTAGATCATTAGGTTAGCATAGAGTATGTTATAGTGTTCAAGATATTGACTTCAAGCATATAAGTTAAATGTATACAAGAGTATCAGCATTGTAAAGAAATCACAGTTGTTGGAATATCTCATTTCACAATTGCACAAATTATTTTTTATAGAAAACTATATAAAAATAAAGTGGTAAAATTCAATTTCAAGCTTGCCGTCATTATAACTCACTTCCAATCTTGACATTATGGCAAACTGAGTTACAATTTTGTATGCATATGATGCATAACTCTTTTTTAGTCTTGCCGCCCAACTTCTTTCCATATTGCTCATTTTACATTTTTTTCCATTACATTTCAAACTGTAATAGATTACTAGTTAGGTCTATGGAATTTTTCTAAATTCTGGCTGATCATCTATCAAATTATGGTATGAAGCTATGAAAATTTTCTAAATAGTGGTTTGTCATCGCTCAGATTATGGTACGACATTAAGTGCGCTTATAAAACCTCTGAAACAAAGTTCATCAAAGTATATCTGCATTATGATTAACCATTCTCTGGGAAATTATATTTAAGTATAATATTATATGGCACTTAAATCTAATACTTTCATTGACAACATAGATGCCACGTCAAAACAATAATTAATTATAAATTCAATTGTTGCGTTTGGTTTTTAGAAATGCCTGCAGTGGATACAGTGGATAATATATCTGTAGCGTAAAGGATACATTTTTATAGTCAACTCATCAGTAAACCCTTATATGAATCTCAAGATTAGACTTTGTTGTCGAATTAAACTAGCTTCACAAGTTTGAATGAAGTAAACAACTACATAACTACATTTTGTATGTTGATTTTGCTCCATTAGGATGATTATTTTAATGAAGTACCCAATGCCACACTAATATGTAGTAAAATCAAAATTAACATAGTAGGTCGACGTTGACTTTATACTGAGAAACTTCAAAGATAAAATGCATACAATTTACTTAAAATCACATGCAGCAATTGTATAAAAAAACATGCACACAATTTTATTTAAATTTTATTTTACATGTTAAAAAATTAAAACACATTTTGCAATAGATGGTTTTTATTTTTATTTTTGGTCATTAGCTAAACAAGGACTACTTGGCATGTAGCTATTTTGAGTCAAGGATGTATATTATAATCTAAAAAAATTATATAAAAGTATAGCTGATAATGCATCATTATGTGATTTTCTTTCTGTAAGCAGATTGATGTACTAGTAGACCCTTTTTAGATTCCAAACTAGAATGGATAACAGCTATTTTTTAAATGAATAGCTTCCATATTCATCATCGCTTGTTCCCAATCGAATCATTTTCAGTGTGTGCTAAACACGCCTTCCAAATCATGGCTTCTATACATTTGCAAAGATATCTGCCACACTTTTAATGCCTTTGCATCTCCATAGCCACACTTACCGGTGTAATTATTGTAATAATTTTTACTTTATGCTTAAATTAACTCCGTGCCATTGAAATCTTAGCCGTACAGTGTCAGTCGTAGAACTTCATGTCCACATACATTTTGTCTTTTTGGTGAGTTTTAATAACTCTGGGCAGTTCACATTCTGGCATTAAATTTTCATATGCTATCTTGTTATTTTGTAAGCATTTTAAGAAACTAAAGGTTTTTAGATAAAGCATTTTCAGATTTGTGTACAATAACACTGAAAGTCTGCATTATTCATTATTGTTATGACAATTATTCTAATTTTGGTATGTAAACAGTATGTAACCAGCGTACTGCTTATTTCAGCCTGATGGTCTACATTGTTTAATTTAGATTTGGATGAAAACATTCTTGCATCTTCAACAAGTTCACCAGTACCTTGCACAACTCTGAAGCATTTAATATAGTAAATTTTCTTTCATATGCTATTATTTCCCAAGATTTATGTTTGCGACCTTTACAAAAATTCATGACTTATCTGAAAATACCACTTGCCGTGGAGTGGATGAATTGATACTTTTCCTGTATGTTTGTATCAACGCTGTCCTTGTACAGGAAAATCGATATTCTTTAATAACATAACGTTGCCAAAAATGGCTTACCTATTTTTAAAGCATCATTGTCTTTCAACTCATGCGCCAGGACTGCAATAATATTATACGTGAATTATAACAAAATATATTGCTTTCATCTTATGTTTGCATGCTGTTGAGTATGTTTCAAACTTCCATATTTGTGGAATCTAGCAAATAACGTGTCTTGAGTTTCCTGTGTAATCTCATTTCCAGAAAAGTGTAACATTGGATTTTTATATTTTTCATCATTTAATGGTAAATACAATTATAGTCTGAAAATACAAGTCACCTCTAAAAAAATACTTACAGTATTAGTTATAGAGCAAGTTAGGAAATGTTAAATTATTACCATCTGAACAAACAGCATTGAGTGGTAGGATGGCCATATCTTTTCTCTTTTTTAAAATAACCCAAAAGCAGCTATAAAAACTCTTTGTGTGCTTGTGAGTTTAGGTGTTTTCCTGTCATTGTATTGGTGGCATTTTAGGTTAGACTAATACTTTGAACCGATTGTTTATGAAGAATTTGTGTTTGTAAAGGAACAGTTTTGCTTTACAATTTACAAAAGCAGGATGCATAAAACATAATGAAAATGCAGTAATTTGCAACATAATCAAACAGCTCTCAATTTTGATTGTTTTTGACTAGTGCAGTAGTTTTGCTCCTCCAACAATGTACTAACATTTACAAAAAATTCTTTTTTATTTTGTCTGAAATTTCTCAATCTAATATAACAAACAATATTATTTCTTCTCATTTTGTACATTATGTTACAAACAGATTGTTTCCCTATGAATATCTTTAAAAAATATGTGACTACAGAGATTCTACATTTCAAGTGGATCTCACATCAAAGTAAAAATATTATAACTTTTCATTGACTTTTTTTTTAGTATCACCTGCAGTTAATGATAATTATATTGAAACGCAATCCAATGAAACTGATTTACTTGGAAAGGGCACACAAGCAAGAATTCCTGATAAACGTTACAGTGCTTCTCTTTTGAAAACTCCGACCAAGATAAGTTTTATCGAGAGTCAAGTACAATCTAATTTAGAAAACATATTATCTAATGAAAACGTTGATAGTGAGGGTAACACCGATGCCTTAGAAAATTCAGAATCTATCACAGGGAGTTCCAGTTTAGTTTCTGGGAAAGTAACTTCTCGGACAAGTATATTATCTAGCCCAACTATAACCATTCATAAGAAAAAACCAAAAGTAGATTTAACCAATCGAAAATATCTTAAACCATTCCGGCGTGGATGGAAGCGTGAGCATGTATATCGTGCAACATCTGTTTTCAATCTTGGAAAAAGGAAGAGTGCCATATATAGCTACACACCTAGTGATAGAAAAGTACGTTCTATGCGTGAAGTGTCTGATCATCTGAAAAATAAAGATTTGACAATGGAAGATTTTACTTTTACCAAAGAACCTTTAGGTTTAGATGATCCTGAAAAGGAAATTATTAGAAATGGTGAAATGAAATCAGGACCTCCAACACCACCCATAAAGAAACTTACACCAGACTCATCACGAGAGACAGCAATTATACCTAAAGAGGTGAAATTTAAGAAAGTGCCACATATACGCATGGGTGGTTTTAAGGTAAATATGCCCTGTTCTTTCCTTATAAACAAAGTTAAACATTGCAGGTTAAGTTAACAAGAGGAACATCTGCTAGGAAGTGTAGGAAAAGAACTAAAGATAAAACTGAAGACTATTTGGATGTTGGTAACAACTCTACTTTGCATCCGATAACAAATAAGGAAACGACAAACGAGATTGAAAAAAAGTAAGTGATATATTTTTGTGTTATAAGTGATACCTGTCCCATACTCCTGCCCTACACCTAATCAAATTACAATTTGGCTGATGGGAACAAACTGTCACCCTGCTCCATTCAATGCCAAGGCGTGCCTATTCTTATTTTTAGCTTGCAGTGCCAATTATGTATATGTCTTTATCACCATGAGTGTGTCGGACTCACTCAAATTGTAATGTACAAGCCTATGTGTGCAAGGTATGCACTATTATTTATTCCAATTTTCTGTGTTAAAAATGATAAGGCTGCTGCGTGGCATAGTGATTATTAAACTCAAGGTTCCAGGTTTGATTCCCAACACAGACTGCTTGACAAACGTTAGGCAAACATTTTTTCCTAAAAGTACGCTCTCCTCTTTTTCGGAAGAGAGTTAAAATGTAGATCTCATGTGTGAGTATTGCCATGCACTTTAAAGATCCCTACCTTGCTTGGAACAGCAAGGGTTTGGCAAAATTCAAAATTTCCAGGTAAAAGAAACACACTTCCTGACCAATGCAGTACCTTCGGGTGGAGCATTGGAAAATCAAATAGGTAAAGTAATATATTTATCTGTGATCTGAATTAATGTACACAAAGCTCTACAACCCTAGTAGCACCTCCACCTCTATTTCTAATAACGATCTTATATCAGTAATTGCAAAATCTACAACTCTTCCCAAACTACAACCAATCCCAAAATACGACAATGCCGACCAGCCTGGAGTGCAGGCTATTAGTGCTTTATAACAAAATGAAGGGTTTTTATGGGCAATTTAGAGCTACCACATATAACACCAAGGTCAATTCTACCTGACAATGGATGTCTTACTCCTATTAAAGGTCGTAACTGCCAAATCTGCAACTCTTCCCAAACTACAACCAATCCCAAAATATGACAATGTTGATTAGCATAAAGTCCAGGCTATTAGTGCTTTTAAATAAAAATTAAGGGTCTTAGTATTTCAGAACTACCATGTTTAACACTAAGACCTATTCTAGTCGATAATGGATTCGAAAATACAGCACCTCAGTCTGAAAGTCAAACAATTGTAGATTCAATACTGAGTTACCCTTGAAGTTCTACTATTGTGGTGTCTGGAAACAAATCAGGTGATGACCTTGCATTAGGCAGCTTCACTACTCTGTTGGTATGCATGTGACTACTTAGCCCAAGGTCCCGTATTCAAATCCTGACACGGTCCACTTGAAAATGTTAGGCGGTCATTTTTCACAAAAATATGCCCTCGTTTGGATGAGAGGTAAAATGGAGGTCACGTGTGTGAGTGTTGTCATGCACGTTGAAGATCCCTACCTTGCTTGGAACAGCAAGGGTTTGACAAAATTTAAAATTTTCATGTATAAAACCTTGCTTCCTGGCCAGTGCAGTACCTTCGGATGGAGAATCTGATAATCAAAAGTAGTGTAAATGTTTTTTCAAGGTGTAGTTGGTATGTATGTGACTACTATGCTCAAGGTCTCGGGTTTGAATTCCATGACGGTCTGCTTGAAAAATGTTAGGCGAGCATTTTTCACAAAAATACGCCCTCGTCCGCATGAGAGGTAAAATGTATGTCCCGTGCGTGAGTGTTGTTACATACTTAGAGACCCCTACCTTACTTGGAGTAGCAAGAGTTCAGAAAAATTTTAATTTCCTGGTTAATAAGAAATTTGCTTCCTTACCAATGTACTACCTTCGCGTGGAGCATTGGAGCAAATGTAGTGTGAATGTTTGTCGGTAGAACTTTAAAAAGAAATTAAGTTTTTTCTATTAGTAAAATATACATGTTTTGTAAATTTTACCATGCTTAATTTTTTATGTTGGCATATAAATAAAATTGTAAACTTTCATAACTCATTAGAAAAATGCAAGATACTTATTATTTAAAAAAACTTCAATTCCTTTTATACCTCTAATACTCCCCTTTATAAGTAATTTATAATCACGAGAAAATGTTGAATAAATTTTAAAAATCGACCTGGCTTGTTTTATTTTAAAACAAAAAACATTAGTTTTAAAGTTATTTGGGGGTATATATTTTCCTGATTTTTTTAAACCTAAAATAAAAATTTCTTACTCTATAATTATTAAATATGATGAAAACTTCTAAAAAACTTATAAAAATCTTGAAATTTTATTTTTATCTATTTCTGTGAACCCTTTATGATCCATTCTTATCTTTATTATTACACCTTAATATTATTCTTGTTTAATTTTTGGTACTCGCCTGCAAATACTACCAAATCAAGGAGTTTTAAGTAAAATTACAAAAATTGTTGTACATCAATTACATGTAAGTTAGATATGTTGGAATGGTTGTCAAATAATGATCATACTATGTTGCAATGGTGTTTATTTATAAAATGCTTTCATCCCTATCACCAACATATTTTCAAGGTTACATTGTATATTTTAACAACATACATTCTTATAACAGAAGGATATTAATAATTCTTATATTTATAAAACGAAGAACTCCAAATCATGTTAAAGATTGTAATAGATTAAGTATTTTGACAGATAACTTGAACATATCTAGTACAAAAAGTTTATACAAGTTTATACTGTTAGTAGTAGGTAAATTTGATAGAATAATATATTAGAGTGGAACAACTGTGTAGTGTGACACGTTTGTTGTAATAGTAATTGGAACAGTCCTGAATTAAGATTTGATGAATCCTTAAGTTCTTTTATTTATTTACTTATACACATATACATACTTACATACATATATATGTTGTTGTGTAATAGCCATTCTGTTCAAATAAAGTTACTTATTTTACTGACATCAGTATCTGGCAACTAACCACCTCTTAATACTCTTCCAATTGGTATTTGTATAATAGTGGTTCTTAACTCCATCTTTTATGTCGTCAAGCTGTTTCTATGGTTCTGTAATTTATTTTTGAAAATTTTGTAAGACATTCGCAATTGGGGAAAACCTTTAGGTTCAATCACCCAGCATATCGGATATTTCCATTTGCTAATTCAGCATTGAACTACATGACAAGTTTTCAAGATTTTTAAATTAGTATTTAAATATACGTAATTAAACCCTGTGCATTTGTTCAAGTCTAAAATCTGTCATCATGGAAATAAAAAAATAACCAAACAAAGATCGCTAAGAAAACTGCTAATTATGTTTGACGGTCGAATCTATAATTTTCATCAAGGACCAATATCATGAAGATGGTACGTTTAAATGGCTTTAAACAAACAACTATCTTTTTTTTTGTAAAATTGGGAATACATCAAATGAACCATAGATTTATAACATTAGCCTTAAACAAAGGAACAACAACATATGTAATGCCTTACGAAATACTGTTACTCAACTATTCTTATTATATTTTTATATCCAAAAATACGTGTATTAAGTTTTATATTGAAATCTGCAATAAGTTTTTTGGTTTACAAACAAAAAACGAAAAAAATTCAAAATTCTAAATTTTCTGTCATTGCTAATGAAAGTGTATACAGGATTTTCTATCTTATGAGAACTGTTTAGGTGTATATCTCACATGTCCTCAAATGAATTTTTAGCTATCTCAGTTTGGATTACTTTAAATGCTTTTAGGAAATCTGACATGACAAGATTACATTACACAATCTTGTTTTTACATGGTTAGAACATTTTGCTTTACTACTTGATTTTCTGCTCTTTTTTTTTCATATATGAAGTGAGTTTGGTATTTTATAGTGATTTAATATCACAATAAGACAACTGAAATAATTTCTTTTGCTTATTAATACTAAAATTTACATAACAATTTTGTTTACTTCACTTTGGAACATGTTGAAACCCTCTTTCAGCAACAAATTTTGCGCAAGATGTATATGTTTATATTACATATAGATTTATATATCAATAGTGTAAAATGTTTTATATGTTTTTACCCTATTTCAAAAGAAGAATAAGATGATCTTATTTGTTTTTAAATGGCTTTGGTCATGTTTTTTAAATGGGAATCATAGTTGGTGGTAGTTCAGGTAGAAAGGAATTTTTTCCTTCTTTCTAATGATAATACACTACAGTGGACATATTAACATAAAAAATTTCTGAAAAATTTTTTTTATGAATACGAAAACTTGAATTTAATAGTAAAATATTTGAATATGATGTAACACAAATACCTAAAATCATGTTTAAAACTTTTAAAATAGTACTGCTGCATTAGATGTTCAAAGTGCTCTTCGTTGTCTTGAAGGTACAACTCACTTCACCTTCTACTGTTACAAGTGCTTTTGTTATTGTTCATGTATCAATTCTTGCAATTGCTACTTAGAGTCTAGCAATTAAATCCTCAAACGTTTGAAGAGTAGTGGAATACACTTTATTTTTTAAATCACCACCAACTAGAAATCTAACGACATAAGTTGTGTATGAGTAGGTCAATCAATTTCCATTTTGGTATAATAGAAATCACGAAAGAATACATTTACATTCTTAATTTATTATTGATTTCAGAATGTACTTCTTTGTATGCAATAAGCATAATTAAAACGTAAGAGAAAGAAAGAATATAAGTAGCACATGATTCAAGCAAAGTAGCTTAGTAACAACATATACTGTAAAATTTAAGATAAGTATAAAAGGAGAACAGTAAGCTGTCGTGTATCCTATCTTCATTACAGTTATGTTAATAGAAGCCTTTAAATTGAATATCATGGTTCCTGAATAAATGTCATTTTTAATACAACATAATGGTCAATCCATTTTAAATTATTAAAAAAAAGAGATTTGACGCCCACCACATCTGATTTTGATGAAATTTTTCTTTTTCTTTTTCCATATAGAACTTAAAATGTGAGTGAAATAAATATTATTGCCATTTTTGGTGCCTCCGGACGAACTTATTTTTGTATTGAAAAAATTTCTATCGCTGCTACTTTTAAAGCAAATCGTATGAAAGTGTGCAATATTGTGAAGTAAACTATGCTAATTTCAGAGAACAATTAAATAAATAGTCAATGTCTATTTATTTGGGGAAAATTTTGTTTTTGTAACTTTCCAAGGCGTTTTTAGTATAAGAACGGTGTTTTACAAAAAAAAATCAATATCCGTAAAGACAAAGTCGTACTCAAGACGATTTATTTTTACAAAATTAAAACAAAATTAATTTACTGCTCTCTGTGTTATATAACATACAAAGGATTGTGTAAATGTAAGTTAATTATGTATTATAAAACATAAGCATTTTTTATAGGTAGGTTAGGTTATAGGTGGACTAGTTAGAACATGAATAAACAAGTCTGGCTGGCTTTTGGTATGCTCAATTGTGAGTCAGCTTTATTAGAGTGAACATCAGTTTTTAAATTTCTACTTTTTAATCCTTTTAAAATGTCTCAAAATAAAAAGTGTAGTAGATTGTAATGTGGGAAAACAATATGGAGCTGTATGTCATAAAAAAAGTTACACCAGAGGCATGAATGAGGAATTAGTGAATTTGAAAAAAACTCGTCCAGCTAAGATGTGTAGGTTCTGACCTATTTTTAAATATTTGCGTGCACCACAAAATATATTATTTATAAATATGAAACTTATCAATTATTCTGTTTGACTACCTTCAAATCCATAAAAAATCTCCATTAAAATTTCTTGCAGTTTCTTACCATGGCAATTCTAGTTATGCTTAAAGAATTGGAATCTGCTTGTTCTGTCTTAAAAACCAGAGAATGTATAGTAAAATGGGATTTGTACCCAGAAGTATAAGGAAAAGTATCAAAAAAATATTCAAAAGAAGGCTATTGACATTCATCGTCTTCTTAATTTGATTAAGGAGAAATTGGAAACACCCATTAATCATTGTGAAAGAATTCATCTGTTAACTCTTACTTCGGCTTTATGGAGAAGAAAAAGAAGTTATAGAAGAATTTTGTGTTAGTGGATGTGCAGTGCATAAAGCATGAGAGTTACTGAAAGAAAAAGGTGTTATTGCTTTATCTGACCCAAGAAAAGCGAAATTAATGAACCAAGGAACATTTGATTTGATTAAAATTTTTTATAAAAGTGATGAGTACTCTCACATCATGCCAGATAACAAATATAAAGTTAGCATATCCAAAATGTGTATGAGCAAAAAAGACTGTTGCTATGTAACCTCAATGAACTCTATGCTGCTTTCAAATTTGAGTATCCTAGTATAAAAATTGGATTACCAAAATTTTGCTCTTAGATTCCTATGTGGTGTGTATTCGCTTGCTTTTCAGAAACTTGTGCTATATGAGTCTGTTAAATCCACATAATGATGTAATACTACGTCTACACGCACATGTGTTATAGAAGAAAGATCATTATTTAATTGATTACTTAATTTGTTCTAACAAAATTTATTGGTTGAGTTCTCGTCTTATTATCCATCCGACGGTTTGGTCCTATTTCATCATACCATTGGAGATATTCCAAAAATACATCCCGGTTCACGATGTTTTGAAGTACTATTTATTGTCTCACTTCCCCCCCAAAATACCCTGCTAAATATTTTATGATTTGTTTCTCCTCTAATGGAGGATCTAGTTGTTTCATGATGCTAAACTTCTTTATCGCGTATAACTCCCGGGTTATTCCTAAATCTTGATTATATATTTACCCATAATTTTATCATCCCTCACTTTAAATTGTTAGTTATCCCCTCTCCCAAATAATGCTCGAAAAATGTTTTCAATTCGCTTTCTATTAGATCAAACCCTATTTCTTCACCCCATTTTAACATTGATCTTACCTTAACTTATACTGTTTATCCGTTGATGACTGTATCAGTGTTTTAACGTTGTTTAAAAATATCTGCGGGTTTAACTTATTATCGCCATAAAATTTGGAGTATTGATCTAGTGGTATGCTTGGTTGGTTTATTGTGATAGATTCCTGAGAGTTTTGCACAGAGTTTCTGATGAAAATTTTTAAAGTCTGTTTTCAAATTTCCTAATTCCCTATTGACCGTCCTAATTCCTATTTCACTATTTCCCTCAACTTTTTGTAATTTTATGCCTAAATCCCTCATTTTCTCGTTGGTCTCCCTTTCACACGTGTCTTGGCTCAACTTAACTTCTAAAACTTCATTCCTCACGTCATCGATGTCCTCCATAATTTGTACAACTTTATTCTGCACCTTGTTAATACATCTGCAGTACCAAATGATTTTTCAAATCATGAATTTATACATTTCCAAACAAATTTGAATTTAAATACATTAAACAGTTTCTATTATAGCAGGATTTATAATACCAAGAATTTTAATAGCTTTACTACACTATGCTCAGAAATTGATATAAAAATAACATCAAATGATTTAAATGATAAATTTCAATCATTGATTTATAATATTGCATTGGCCTTTTCTAAATCCTTCCCTTTAGTTAAATGTTATTTAAAGAATAAACAGAAATATTGGTTGAGAGAGGGTATAAAAATATCTGCCAGAAACAAAAAATCATTACATGCTATCTATAAACACTTTCAAAACTCAACTTTTATCAAAGAATATTATCTTTGTTACAGAAATTTTTTTAAAAAAGTAGTCAAATTACCAAAATCACAATTTCTTGCATATCGCATTTCAAATTCTGGAAACGTACAATCTGAAACATGGAAAATTGTGAATGAATTATCAGGTAGAAACACATCTAGTATAAAAAAGACTCCCATTGAAAATTGCAATGAAAAGGATATAGCTGATACTTAGAATAACCATTTTGCTACTGCTGCTTCGATATTATCTGAAAATAATAAAGAACCTATTTTAACTGCCATTAACTTTTTGCACAAAAATAGTAGTTGCATCTCCAATTCCTTTACATTTTTCCCAACAGATTGCCATGGAATTTTTAATGTTTTACACTCTATTCAAAATAAAAATACTGTTGGTCATGACAACATATCCACAAAAGTCTTGCTTGCTTTACCACTTGACATTATGTCACTTCTCGGACCTTATAAATGAATCTTTTCTTTCTGGAATATTCCCAACTTGTTTAAAATTCGCAATAGTTGTCCCACTACACAAAGGGGGCACTTTCACGGTAAATAATTTTCGACCTATCTCTTTATTGCCCACCTTTTCAAAAGTCATCGAAACATTAGTTAAAAAACGATTTATTGAATTTGCTTTCAAATTTAAAATATTTAGTCCCAATCAGTTTGGATTCTGTCCTAAAAAATCTACAATTGACGCAATGTATAATTTTATGAACAATCTGTACATAACATTAAATAGTAGACACATTATCTCGACTGCCTTATTTGTTGATCTAAGTAAAGCATTTAATTCTGTAAATCATCTAATCCTGTTGCGAAAGTTAGAATTTTATGGATTTAGGGGTATAGTTAATGACTGGTTTAAATCCTATCTTTGTAAACAGATCACAGTCCGTAAGAATCAAAACAAAAGATAAATATATGATATCGAAAAAAGTTATCTTGAATTTAGGAGTGCCTCATGGATCAGTCTTGGGTCCCATTTTATTTTTATTCTTTATAAATGATTTCACAAACTGCACTAAATATGCCAAAACTACTATATATGCAGACGATATTAATCTTCAGTGAAATGCGACAACTATAGAATCACTAAAAGAAAAATTTGGCACAGACCATCTGTCAATGAAAAACTGGTATTATATAAATAAGCTAACAGTAAACTTGTCATTAAATTTAGTTAGTTCTACAAGATTCCTTGGCATAACAGTTGATCAGGACCTCAGCTGGTATGAACGTATTTGTTTATTATCAACCAAACTATCTTCAGTATGCTATGCACTTGCATCAGTGTCCAGGGAATTACCAGTGCATTGCTCAAAAATATGTTACTCTGCTTTGTTTGAACCGAGAATGAGATATGGTATTGCCTTTTGGGGTAATTCATGTCTAGTTAACACATCTGTAGTATTTAAATTACAAAAAAGAGCAATCCGAACTGTGCTAGGCATATCAATGAATGCTCACTGCAGACCTCTTTTTAAGAAGCTTAACGTACTAACTTTTTACTCAATGTTTATTTATGAGACACTTATTTTATTCTATAAAAATTTTAACCATTATATTCCGGCTAGCTCAGTTCATAGTCATGATACAAGATTTTGTGATCATATATATATATTCAAAAACCTAATTCAACTCAAACAAAAAAATCGTTTATATATACGGCACCTACATTTTATAATAAACTTCCAAGCAGCATACGATCATTAAGACAGGCTACTTAAAAAATTTAAAGCTGCTATTTTTCCCCTGCTCGTAGAATGATGTTATTACACAGTTGATGAATTTTTAAGTGACAACCTTTTTTAGAATTAATATTTGATCAATTTAAATTAATTATATATGTTATATTTATTATATGTAGACTTTTAACATGTAATTTCATTTTATGTGACAGTGAACTACCATGTATACATGGGTACAAATAAATCTATTCTATTCTATTCTATTTCCTCAATTGTTTGATTCATTTGTTTTAGACCCTTATTTAAGATTTTTATTTCTGAATTAAATTTTTTCCCCCAACTTAGCTAAATTTTGCTCAAACTCTATCCTTAATTGTTGCACATTTTCATTAATTTTTATTGTCATTCATGCCCTTTCTTGTTTGTTTTAGGCCCTCACTCATTTGAGTAATGACTTTATCATTTTTGTCCACATTTTATCATTAAGCGCTAATAAAGTCGACATCATTCTAGATTCTTGTGTGGTTTGCTGTTCCTTACTGTGACTCCTTTCTAATACTCTCCCTGCAGTTTCAGTTTGTGTATCGTTCACGAACACATTTTTCTGAGAGCCTATCTCCACCCCTTTATTCCTCAATGCGTTTCTAACTTTCTGCATTCTTTTGTCCATTTTTATTTACTTATATTTGCAATAAATCCTAAAATTTTAATTTAACTTTCTAAATTTATTTTCTGGCTACCTATAATTCTTAATTACGCATATAACCCCTAATTTCAATTAATATTCCAATTTACAAGTTTTGCTAGTCCCTTGTTTAACACTGATTTCCTTGCTTTAATTATCCCTATTTGTATACGTTGTAGAATTAATTTTCGAGCTCGTTTGTTGAATTGGCAGTTTTTTATTCAAGCACCATGTTGGGTCGTCAGATTTCTTTGCAACGATATCGCCGCTTAATTTTTACGATCAATTACCTGCTGATCGCCTTGTCTCGGTGCCTCTAAAATATCTAAAACAACACTAAAATTTATGCCCCAACTAATTCAGTTATGCCCTGCACAGGGCGAACGACGATATGATAACAACTTCATGTACCTGAATAAGATAAACGAAATTTATCAAAATTTGTATAATAAGCTAAGAAATATGTACAATTTTCAACTCTACGACCTTCATACTGTCATATGTTATTTAAGAACTTTTGAATCAAAATTAAAATAAATATTGAATTTGTTCATTCCCATAATTTATAACCCTTTTTAAGCAATTAAAGCCAGCAAAAATAATTATTATATTAAATGTTTTGTTGAATGTTCAATGAACCTTTCTCTTTCTTTTAACGTATTTTCTGTGTATCAACAAATTTTTGATGACCCTTTACACAAAATATATAAGTACATGTAAGATTCAAATATTCAAAATAAAACTTATGCTATTAATTAAAAATTTAATTCTTACCTGGTATTCTTCCGATTGATTCCCACAGGAGTTTTCTGTTTCAAATCGGTTGCTAGTTTAATGGTTGTTGACTTGCAGCTCTGCGTGCACCCCAATGCCTCGAACTGTTTTTCTGCAGCTTAACGAGTGGCTTCGAATGAACGTGTTGCTTAAAACTTTACTTCTAATCTCAACGTCTTAATGTAGAATTTTTCCATTTATTGTATTTAGTATTGGAGTATTGATCTATTGTATTGAGTTTTACTTCGGCGCTTAATTGGAGCCCTTTTAAGCCAACGTCAGATTTTCATACACTCGTATGTTTAAACGTGCACTTATACTGGTTTCTTCACTTGAAATTTTAATTAATGTGACTTTGAGTTGTAATTTTTAATGTAATTTCACTAAGTTCAAATCTACATATACTTTTGTTACGACTGGTATAGTTCGTGCTTCGGTTATGGAATGAATGTTTGTTATCAGTTTTGATGCATTATATAGACAAGTCGTCTCATGTGCTGTTTGGTTGACCGCCCGTTATCTTGTTATTCAGCTATGGCAGAGGCATTGCACTGCGCTATCATGCAGCCGGTTGAGTTTTACTTCGAGTTACTTACTTTATGCATTGCTCAGACGCTCCAAAAACCAAGTAGACAATAAGCTTTATATTATGGATTTCATTAACCAATGGTACTTTATACCTTCTAACATCACGTAGTTGTAATTTTGTACAGGGACTTTTAAATATTAACTTTTAATTCTGCACGTACATCCAAAATTATAATTTCCATACTTTGTTACTACAGAGTAACTATAGTATGAGAATTAACTCGGGAAAGACAAAGATAATGACAAGTGAGTTACGGCCTAGTTCTAAACCAAAATTAAAAATAGGTAATACCGAGTTAGAGGAAGTAGATGAATTTTGCTATTTAGGTAGTATAATTACAAAGGACGGACGTAGCAGAAGGGATATAGTAGCTAGAATAGCTCAAGCTAGAAAAATGTTTTTAAAAAAGAAAGACTTACTAATAGCTAATAGTATTAGTTTAAATAATAGAAAAAGTTTCTTAAAGTCGTATGTATGGAGCGTTCTGTTATACGGTAGTTAGACTTGGACAATTAAAGAGATAGGTAAGAAAAAGATAGAAGCTTTTGAAACATGGTATTATAGGAGAATGTTGCAGATTAGTTGGACAGATAGAGTAACAAATGAGGAAGTTTATAGAAGGATAGGTGAGGAACCCTGTATGTGGAAACAATTAAAGGTCAGAAGAGATAGAATGGTAGGGCACCACTTACGACATGAGGAACTATTTAGTAAGGTCTTAGTTTATAGACTACCAAATAAAAATGGAGTAGGAAGGCCCAGACAAAGCTATAGTAGTCAAATTATTAGAAATTTAGGTTGTGAAGGGTATGTAGACCTTTTCAGTCTAGCTCAGAATAGAAAAGAATTTAGAGCTGCATCAAACCGATCTTAAGTAAGTTCGAAAACAAAACGAAAAAAAAAAATAAATAAAGATCACTTAACTAATTGTCACCATGACATCTCACAATTAGTTAGCGGTCTGGCATGTTGGTTGCGATTCGTTGCTTAAGCCTTATCATAACATATAATTTAATAGACGTCACCATGACATAACTCACAATTAGATAGCGGTCTGGCATGTTGGCAGCGACTTGCTGCTTAAGCCTTACCATAACATGTAACTTAATAAACGTCTCCATGACATAACTCATAATTAATTAGCGGTCTGGCATGTTAGCAGCAATTCGCTGCTTAAGCCTTACCATAACATATAACTTTATAAACATCTCCATGACATAACTCACAATTAGTTAGCGTTCTGGCATGTTGGCAGTGATTCGTTGCTTAAGCCTTACCATAACATATAATTTAACACTTTTCCTTTTTTGGAGGGAATTACCAGGTAATATTTCATTTCCTTATAAATGGGAATCATGTAAACATGCTGGAGTTCTTTAACAACCACCATGTTGCTAATATCTATATAGAGCCAGGTAGATAAGAAAAAGATAGAAGAGTATAGGAAAATCTAGACCAAACTATATTAGTCAAATTATTAGAAATTTATGTTGTGAAGGGTGGGTAGAACTTTTTAGATTAGCACAGAATAGAAAAGAAGTTAGTGCTGCATCAAACCGACCTTAAGTAAGTCGA
Organism: Platerodrilus igneus; assembly: GCA_036346225.1. NCBI lineage: Eukaryota > Metazoa > Arthropoda > Insecta > Coleoptera > Lycidae > Platerodrilus > Platerodrilus igneus. The sequence goes on from JARFIW010001192.1 coordinate 91,992, forward strand.
ACACAAAATGATGATGAAACAATAGATTCCACGAGCTTATTTATAGCAGGCAGGATGGATATACTATAATCATTCTCCACTGCTGCACGTTCACCAGATTTAAACACTGGAGTTAAGGTTACTTTCTTCCAAGTGAACGGGAAGTTCCAAAATTTAAACTCATTTGAAATATTCTAGTTTAGGGAACACGTAAAGAAGTCCCATAATGTTGCAAAACTAGAGGTGGAATACCATCGTGTCTAGCTTTCTGTGATGTATTAAGAGAATGTATTTCGTTTGTTATGTCGTCCTCAATCAATACATGAGTACAGAAGTTGATTACGCTATTGTTTAACATGTTATTGTCCACAAGCATATAAGAGTGGTTAGTGTAACACGATTCGAAATATGTTGCAAAACTATCGACTATACTCTGAGAGTCTGTTAATTCAGCATCACCATATATTATTGAACTAGACATCACGCTGCTTCTTTTCTTAGAATTGATGAAACACCATAAAGGTCTAATATTTCTGGGCAACATAGGTTCAGTATGTGTTGGCGATAAAATTTAAACAACAAAGATCAATTAAATGCTTAGTGTCTTTCCTGATTTTGGAATAGTTTGTATAACGTATTTCTGAGCCCGATTACTTGCTGTATAATTTGTTCTTTTTGGTTTTCTCAGCCAAGTCAATTATATGATGGTCCAGCATAATATTTAGGATTGCATGTCTTTTAAACATAGCACAATAATAGGAATATCCTACGCAAGGACACGCTGTTTTATTAGGGTTAAGCACTAATCCATTATTTAATGACCACGCGCGCATAGCACTTAAACAGGAATTAATGTTCCAGATAGCTTGATCATGAGAGACAGGATCCCCAGCCACATATAACTGGGTGTCATCAGCATACATGTGAATTGCACAGGACTCGGGTGTAACAGATGGGAGATCTGCAGTAAAAATTGCAAATAAAAGTGGGGCTAATATGCTTCCTTGCAGATCTCCTTGTAATGTGGACAGTTTTTTGATATTACATCATTAAGTTTAACTTGCTGAGATCTTCCATTTAAATAACTACACATTAGTTGTAGAAATATTAGACTCCACCCATAAAAAGACAGTTTAGCAATAAGCAAATTATTGTTAATTACATCAAATACGTTGCTGTAATCGAGATAAGCTATTAAGGTTATCTTGGAATTATGTACGTTTGTTGTTATGTTGCTTGAAACTTTGCATAAAGCGGTTGCTGTGCTATGCTTAGTCCGGATACCAGACTGTATGTTAGGGAGGATTGAGTTGCTTTCGACATGTTGCAGAATCTGTACATATATGAAATACTCCATTACCTTGGAAAGTGATGGTAGAATGCTTATAGGTCTATGATCTTCATACGAAGTAGCAACATTAACCTTTGAGAGAGGCAATTATAGATTGCTTCCACATATCCAGCATCTTTGAGTGTTCCAGAATGAAGTTAAAGATATGACTCAGAGTCTCTATACAAAAGGGGGCAATTACTTTGAGCATTATTGAGCTAACGCCATCTACTCCTACTGCATTTGAGTTTAGTTTAGTAATAGTAGAGGCAACATCTTTTGGACTAAAACAATGGAACTCTAATTCTTCACCTACTGCAGATAGCTTATTATTAGAAAAATAATATAAGACATAATTGTTAATCTCCGTGGCCTGAATTCTATTTACATAAAATTCATTAATAAGGTTAGGATTGTCATTGTTAAGATTAAACTTGTTTTGCGGCTTGCAATGTATGCTGGCTTGTTTAAAAAAGTTCTACAACTTTTTGGGATTTTTCTTATTCATTGAAATTTGATAATTACAGTATACTTTTTTTCTATTCCTAATGGCTTGAGTGACGTAGTTTTTCAATTCTTTAAAATAATGATAATCTGCTAGCGTCTTGGTTTTGATGATCTTTTTATAAGCTGAATCTCGTGTCGTTATCATTTCCAACACAGTTTCTGTTAACCAGCCAGGGTTAATTTGAGCTTTTCTTTTAGTACATATAGGTCATGTATATCAAAAAGATCAATGATTACTTTGTTAAGGAAGGACACTTTATTATCAATAGAGTCATATTTCAAACATTCTAACCAGTCGACAGCGTTGGCATCTTCAGAAAAAGTGTACATATCAAAATATTTAAAGCTGCGGAAAGTGAATGATTCAGCTAGCAACTTTTCATGGCTAATGCATAAATTGCAATATACCATTCGATGGTCTGACATATTTATTAAGTCATATGTACCTATGTCTATGTAAGGAAGTTCTTTACTTACACAGATGAGGTCTAATAAAGTAGTCGTATGTTCAGTAATTCTAGTTGGCGGCTACGTGGCATAGTGGTATGTGTGTGACTACTACGCTCAAGGTCCTGGGTTCGAATCCCGACACGGTCCGCTTGAAAAATGTTAGGCTAGCATTTTTCACAAAATACACCCTCGTTCGGATGAGAGGTAAAATGGAGGTCCCGTGTATGAGTGTTGTCACGCACGTTAAAGATCCCTACCTTGCTTGGAACTGCAAGGGTTCGGCAAAATTCAAAATTTTCTAGGTAAAAAAAACTCGCTTCCTGGCCAATGTAGTACCTTCGGGTGGAGCATTGGAAAATCACATGTAAGGTATATGAATCACTTGTACAAGATTAAATGATGCAAGTATTGATTTTAAACAGTTAAAATTGTTGTTATTCTTTAAACAATCGATGTTCAAATTTCCCATTAGTATGGGATAATTAAATTCCACGTATAATTTAGATAAGACCTGTTCTAACACATGAAGGCGAGAAACTGGACTTTGTGGAGGTTTATAGATAACTCCAACTGCATAGGAAATTTTTTGATTGAGATATTTAACCACAGCTGTTCTAAATTTCCTGTTTCTTCCAATTCTAAAGAGATTTATTTGCAAGCTATATTATTTTGCACATAACAACAAACGCCTTCCCCCCTAGAAGGTCTATCTTTTCTGAACATAGAATATCCAGGAATCCTAACAAACTCAGATGGAAGTTAACAGGTAGCCAGCTTTCTGAGATAGAAATAATACTGAAGCCTTTATCTGTGGTAAAGGCATAAAAGTCATCAAAACTTTAAATGAGAGATCTAATATTGATGCAACAAAATTTTAAATTCTTAACTGGTTGCTGTGATTGCTATTTCACACTGTAGTCAGTTTTGTTATGTTGTTTATCCAGAAATTGTTTATAGCATGAACATGAAGGATCTGTTGCATTATGATCTGTTTTGAGATTGAGATTAAGACGTTTATTTGCTTTTACACAGTTGACACAAAGCTTTATGTGAACTTCACAAGACATAACTATGGTTCCCTGAGCAGTTAGAACAGCAAATTTCAGATTTGCAATTTTTGGAGTGATGATTATATCCTAGACATTTAAAACATTGGATAATATGTGGGTGGTTAGACACAAAATCTGTAGACCATCCAATTGCTAATTTACCAAGATTCATAATATACCCATGAGTTACAGGATCGGCTTCTAGGATTAAAATAGACTTGTTGGGGAATTTGGATTTTAACGTGGTAACAATTTTTAAGCTGAAAGTTATACGTGAGGAATCAATATCATTTTGCAGTGGTATTCTACTAAGTGTTCTGAAAACTAGAAGGTTTTTAATAACGATAAAAATTTGAAAAAGCATTGCCATCTCCTTGATCATCTTTTCCCCAGTACAATTAGAAATCAAATGTGTATCCACCTGTGGTGCATAACTTTGTAATACCCAACTTCCTTAAGATTAAATAAAAACCTAGATTCGTTTTCGATACTAGACAAATTAGCATACAGACAGATAGCTTTATTGCAAGTTAAATATCAAACAGTATCTTACAATATCTTAAATATAAGCCACCCATCACCCCTAGTAATTATTCAAAAATCTCTCCGTAGTGAAAATACATTAAAAATAGTCATTAAACAGTTACACATGCATTTACTCATGAATTCGTACAACCAACCTGGAATTGGCTAACTACATTAGAACTAGTCGAGTTGTACCGTCTTGCCTAGGCTCACATATTTATTACATCCCACAACTGTTTTTAAAACATGATCCACTATTAGAAGTCAAGTGATTAAAATAATTAACTTACCAATATTTTTGACAAATACCTTAACAGAAGACCACACACGCATGCAATTCGGTCCTATTAATAATCACAACCTTACCGCGATCTGTGAGTTAATACTCAAGAAAAACCTATATAACCTTGTCATTAAGCTTAATTCTCTTTGCTACAGCAACACATGAAAAGATTACCAGGCTCTACTGCTTCACACCTGTCATCTACATATTCTAGAAGGTCAAGATCAGGTGTAACCCAATCCGCAAGTTCACTACTATCAAGAATCACTAATGCTTTGCATACATTGCACTGAATAATATTAATTCTAAACTACCACAATATATTAACTCGAACTTAACATTTAATAAACAAAATACCTGATTCCCTAAAATATCAACATGAGATATTTATATAACATTAAAGTAATTGTTGCTTACTTAGTATGGTGGGCACATCACAACTTGTACACTTTCATGCCAAATTTGTTTTTTATTTTTTATGTACTGTTTGAACCTTAGATGCCCTCAGAATGGAACTAACGTTTGGTCAATGCATATAGAGAAGTCAGGCGTAGGAACTTATTGAAACCTTTCTGCTAGTTTCTTCTCAATGGTGTCAACTTTCGGAGTCTGTCAGAAAAACTTATGCCTTTGTTATTGTTGAAATTTCATCTGCAATAGCTGTTAAAATCGATTTATTGGCTTGACGTTGTTAACTTTATTGGAATATAGAATATTGATACTCCAATGCTTTTAGACGTGGCAATTGCATGAGTTCCATCCACACAATAATGCATAGAAGTTTTTCTATTTCTATGTTATTAATAGGTACACAACTTTTCACATGGGTTTTAGTTTGCTTTATATTACATAAAGTTTGCTCAGCATACAGATTCATCTGTTTCGCCATTTAATGAATTATTTCATCGATAATAAATATTTTGAAATATTCGTACGATTTGTTGTTGATATAATATTTATAAAGTTCTGGTTTTATACCAGTTTTATCTACTGCGAAATCAAACTTTCAATGAAGTACCATCAACAGGTTCCCAATTTATATTAATTTCAAATGCTGTGATTACCACTTTTTTATTCACAACTTCACTTGAATATTGTGAAATAATGTCTTCTATTGTGTCTTTTGTATTTAAGTTCAATTGTGTTAGTTGCCTAGAAAAAGATGGACCGGAATTACTTTTAATTGATATTTGTTCATAAATTGCCATTTGCTGAGCAAATTCAGAATATTATAAGTAAAGCTTGCAGAATGATTGGTTTTATTACTAGAAACAGCAGTGCTTACTTTCAAAAATGAGACTGATTCTTCTTTATAATACCTACATAAGATCTTACTCTTGAATACGCTTTTATTTAATAGGAACCCTACTATGATATATATGTCATGCGAATTGAAGCAGTGGAGCGAGCGATTCCTGGAATTTTTATTATTCAAAGCTGATGGAATTTATCCGCCAATTAGTTACTCACATGGTGCTCTGCTTAGAAGGCATAGTTTTCAAACTCTTACTGGTCATAGACAGTATATCTTATTATTGTATTTACATAAGATTTATAAACAGCAAATTACTGGTGGTAGTATCATGAGATTGTTTCAATATAACGCTCCATGGACTGCAACTAGAATCAATTCTTTTACCTCCTGACACCTACAACAAAAAAATTGAAATTTGCTCCACTTTATCGATTATGTGAGGCATCTCATAAAATTAATACAGAAATTAATATCCACAACTGCACTGTTGGCTCCTTGAAAGATTTGTTTTCTGTACATATTTATAAGCTTGTCTAAAAGTGTACTCGTATAAATTTGTAATAATTTTGTACATGTTTTTGTTCCTGTTCCAATTTTTATAGGTTTTTTGCCTTTGGAGTAATGTAATAATTAATAAATAGATCTACTTTGCGACTTTTTTTTGATACACTTATTTCACTGACAGTAGTGGCGTCACTCGAACTGTGTTCATACTTGTTTGATAAATATGTAGCCGAATTCGCTTGGACTATTTTCATTTTCAGACAATAAGTTGTCACTTTTTTTAACCGACCATGTTTACATTCTTAATTAGTTACTTATTTTGACTAGGGCTCAAATAATACATTTACACTCCGTGACGGACACTGCTTAGATAACACAACACTCGACAAATAGCTTGCTTTAATTGACATGTACAAACTTGGAACACGCGACATCACGATGCATCAGGCCGTCTTATTAAAACAAATTTAATTTATAAACGGTGAAGTATAAACATGATATCTCATTAGGGTAACTAAAATTAATAAAAGTACATTTAAATGTTTGAAACTATTTAAAACATGTATTATACTTTTTGTAAATAAAAAACTACCAAAATAGTTTGCCATCCTTAGTGGAAAAAAATTTGCCCTACACGCATGTTTAACGTGGTAATATATCAATTACAAATTAATTACCCCACTAACTCCAATCAGCGAGAGGAACATATGTGCAAACAACTGAGGTGATTCTTAACTGTACCCCGCTATCATATGCCTTAATATTAGTTAAGTACATTGTACGCATCTATGGTCTCCCATTATGTGCTGTACATGTTGTTGAGAACATGGTATAATTAACATCAAGGAAGACCTAACGAATTATCACTTGCCTACAAACTGCTGGATTTATATTTTTCGATATTTATAACAGTGCTTCACATCATCTAGTGTTACACCACTCCATAGTTCTGCTATTTTTGTCTTTACCAATTAACACTCAAAATAGTTCTCTTCAGCATGGTTTGCACAGTAGAATATAAATAGAATTCAACAGGAACTTTATCCAGTAATGATGGAGGTTGATCAAATACAGGCCTATTGATAAAAAGAAAGCTGTATGAAAGCTTCATTGTGTGCCGGTATATTGTCCGACTTTTCTTCATTCACAAAGCTGACTTCTTCTTTTGTATTTATTCAATCTTGAAGCTTGTATAATACTCAAGTGTAATAGTGTGAACTAATTATGCCAGTCGTAGAAACCCGTTCAATCATGACGTCACCCTTGATATTGCAAACAACTGTTAATGTTGCCTTTATGTGGTTATTTATTTTACGTCAATTAGAAAATCTTAACATACTTCTAGTGAAACAGCTATGACTAGTGAACTAGTGACACTTCAATCAATTATTAAATATAATCTAAATGGTATATCAAGATTAAACTGTTATTGTTTGGTGTAGGAAGTTCAAAGGTCTTTGATTACTCTGCTCGATACTTTCTCATTGATTCATGTTGCCAACATTATGATTAGTCTGGTATATTTATGTGAGAACCTTGTAGGTATCTGTTAGTTTATTATTGATTAAAAACATGATGAAAAAATGTAAAAAGCTTCTATAATCCTAGTCCTGTTTTGCCCATTTGAGTATAGGATTGTAATAATTGTGAATTGTATTGCATATAGTGTAATTCTAATACAAAATTTATTATTTCAGGATTACCCCTGCAGGGAAAAGGAAGCATAATTCCAAATCAGCACCTCTTGGTACATTTGAATGTGATGCAGCTGGAATTACTGCAGTAACAATAAATTACTCCCAGACTGCTACATTTGCATACAACATACTTTTTTATGTGTTTAGGTATCTTGAACTGCGGGATTTGCTAAATGTTATGCATGTTTGTACTATATGGCGGGATATCGCAAACGATCCTTTATTATGGAAAACTGTGCGAATGAACTATTCTCCAATTCATAATTTTAAGGGTTTTTGTAATGCATTACAGAAACATAGAACAGTACACTTAGATATGTGTAAAATATGTTTGCCTAGAAATAGTGAAAACATTTGGGTTCAATTTAACGAAAACATTACGAAAGTGAACACATTAAAAAAAATTGAGCTTAATTGTTGTCCAGCTGCAGTAATTGAAGAGATTGCTATAAGCAATCCATATTTGGAAGTTCTAAATGCTGTGGCAATTAATTGTGCATCTATAAATCTAGATTCGTTAGTATATTTTATAAATGTAAAACAATTACGCCTGAAATCAACATTTGGATTTACACTTAATTCGGGTTTGGGTGCATTCGCAAAGCTTATAAATCTCAAACACTTATCTCTGACTTCTGTTAAAGGTTTAAACAAACTTAATATTGACGTCATTGCCAATCTTACACATTTGGAGTCATTGGATTTAAGAGACTGTACAGACTTTCCACAATCATTTGGGTGTAATATTTTAGCTCGACTTTCTAAACTTAAGAATCTTCATCTAGAGAAAGGTGTAGGTAATTGTTATACACTTGAAATTCTAAATGCTGTGAGAAGCATGCCTCATGTAGAGGAACTTGAGTTGATCAATTTTGATATTAAAATTGGTTTTGATAATGCTTTGGGTGCTTGTAAGAATATCAAAAAGCTTCTTATTATTCCCACTTATGTTGGTCCAATTACTCTTAGCTATTGTAATCTTATACGGGGAGTGCTAAAATTGGAAAGTTGTTTATCCCATTTTAAATGGTGTATAACATTGGAGTTCCAAAAACTAATTGAAATGTTCCTTCCAAGGCATGAGGATGCTGTTAGCGAAGATGTTATACAATCACTACTATTTTTTGACAAAAGCCCGCATCTTTGTATTCCTCCTCCTCAAAATCTTGGACTTGAAATTTTATTTGTTCCAAGCATAGAGAAATTACTTTAAAAAGAATGCCAACAACTCATTTTGAAATATTAAAAATTCCTTTTTGTGATACCTGGAATCAAACGATAACCGATACGTTTAATTAAATTGTATTTTTTCTGAATACACTTCAGTAATAAAATATGTAGTTGTAGCATGTATTTGTTTACTTTTTACTTTAACCTCTTTCACTTTATTGTGAGAAAAATATAAAATGTATGAAATTATTCTCAGAAAAGTTGGTTGTAATATACTTTCATAAATCAAGTTTTCCTGAAAAATGATGAATTGTAAAATATTGTTGCTACATGCGTGGTTGCAATAGAATTGATATAATATAAATATTCATAATAACAGTAATATTTAACTTTTACTGTATCAATTTGTTTAAAGTTGTTTTTAGATAAGGTAGTAAGAATAATATTTTTAATTTTTTGTAAGTTTTACCAAGTATGTAATGTGTTCGTAGTTTTAAATTATTGATTTATCAATAAACTTATTTTTATGTTATTGGCATTTATTGTTAGAAAACATCTCTGTATCGTATTTGCAAGTGGTTTAAATACATAAGATTGGTAATGGTAATGATTTTAGAAAAACTTTTGTATGTCGTTGAGAAAAAAGTAAGTAGTTTTGTTCACACTTTGGTCAACAGTAAAATAAATTTTATCAATTTTATCGATAACTTAGAACAGATTAGAAGCACATGTAGTGAACATAGTTTGAATTTTAAACTGAGCAACGATGCAATACCAAAATTTACTGGACCTCTATGGGAACCAACTTTGCTATTCCTAGACAAATTATATGAAATTACTGACGGGGAGACAGAATGCATTAAGACACAAATTGTGAAAATGGCACTGACAGGTAATGCTGAAAGATGGCACAGTATTTCACAAAGACTATCATACATACCAGAAGTTTAAAACTTTATTTACACAACACTACTGGGGTAACGCCAGCAGACAAGCGTTAGATTAGAATTAACCTTAGACACTTATTCAGAACGAGACGGATCTAGAGAGGACTACATCATTGACAAATATAATATGGCACAACATTTGACACCAACCCTACTTGAGGAGGAGATTATACAGTTTTTGGCGCGGCATTTTGGGAACAAAGTGACATGCGCTGTCACGATACAAAATATTAAACCATTGAAGGATTTTCTTGATATTTTACGGAACTACGACCCAGACTGAAATAATAGAACAAGGGATACCAGGAGAAGTTACTTCGAAGAACACATCGAAAAGGTTTTAATAATGTTCGCAGAGACTTATAATGGGAACATCGCCGAGGGAAAAATTTGCAACTTTGCATGGGATTGAACGACATGGTAATTGGCCGCCGAGAACAAATTTTTGGCCTGTACATTGTAATGACGACTACAAGCGCGATCGTGACCAATATAAGGTCAGAGTAAGGTTTGCAGAGATTTCTGGGGTATAACAGGCGGTATGAGCAGAGAAACGATGACAAATACTACAATGACAGTTACAAAAGGTCGGTACCAGCATATCAAGAGCGGGATCATCACCCTGCAGGAAATATGAGAATACAACACGTCATGGCTGAAGCAGAAGGCGAGACGAAGATAAAATAAGAGTAGTGGAAGTATATGCAGAGCATGCAAGCCAAAAAGACTCCAATTTGTCAAATGTAAATATTTTAGTAAACTTACGTACAGTAAGTAGTTATAGTAAATGTGATAATTTAAATGATAGTAGAGTTGTCAATATATGTCAATTGCCATATATTCATTAAAAATTTAATAATAGGTTATATTTGGCACTAATTGACAGTGATGTGGAAATGTCATTAATGAAGGAAAAGGTTATTGTTGATCATCAAGGTATTGTAAATATGGATATACGTAAAATAAAACAAGTAAATTTATGGTCAGCCATGAGGAAGAAATTATCGACAATAAATAAGGTTATATGTGTACGGTTATTAATAGGTGAAAAAAGACTCGGTGAAGTGAAATTTTTGAACGTAGGAAATTTATATTTAGATTTTATATTAGGAATTGATTTTATTGAACGATATGGAATGCAGATAAACGGTAAGGATAATTGTGTGGAAATAGTTCACTATAAATGGAGTTGGGTGGTTCCAAATAGTCAGATTGTCGACATCAATAATGATTTTATACGAAAAGAAATGGATATTAAGGCGAAACAGGATAATGGTGAGAGTTTTCTGTAGTTATGGCGATTATGTGAAAAGTTGTTTGAAGATAAACAGATTGGGACGACAGGAGGAGAAATACATACACAATTGGGTAATTTATTTGAGGATCATGTAAGTTTAATTGATGACGAACCAAGAGTTGCAGAGGTATACCAGCATAAGTTAGAAATTATTGATGAGAAGGGATTTTATACTAAAATATATTCAATTCCTTATTCCATGAGAGAAAACATGAAGGTTTAAGATGCTCAAAAATGGTATAGAAAAAGTAAACACTTGTTTTGTAAATCCAATAGTTATTATACTTAAGGCACATAGATTAGATTTAAGGATATGTTGGGATACCAGGAAGTTGAATTCGATTACAGGGCCACAGCACGAACAGCTGCAGTTGTTAGATAATTTGTTATATAAGTTAAGTGAAATAAAAATATTTAGTAAACTCGATTTGAAAAATTCGTTCTGGTTAATTCCATTGCATAAAGACAGCAGGAAGTATACAGGGTTCACTATTGAGGAAAAGATACGTGTGTTCCGTGTAGTACCATTTGAATTAAATTCGTCGTCAGCAGCGCTGATAAGGGTCATGCAAAAATTTGAAGCCATTGGAAGATTTTTGTATACATTACGTAGATAACGTTCTGATCTCATCGAGGAACGAACATGAACATTTGTTGCATTTATAGAAAGTAGTGGAGCAGTTGGGTATAAGTCGACTCAAGCTGAATATTAAGATATGTGAGTTTTTAAGACAAGAGTAGCATGTTTAAGTTTTGTAATTAGTGATTCGAGTGTATGTATTAGTAATGACAGGTTAAAGAATTTGAAAGAGGTGAAGCAGTCAAAGAACGTTAAAATGCTGAAAAGGTTTTAAGGGGTTCTAAATTATTGCAAATTTTTGTATCTTAGTAGTCTGAATCATATGTACCGTTGATTGGATGATTAAAAAAGCATGACAAGGGAAAGTAGATGACAGAATGAGAGCAAGTATTTCAAGAATTAAAGTGACAGTTTTATAATCATTTAATGTTAAAGTATCCAAATTTCAAAGATAAATTTATCTAAGGATAGATGTGATGGAAAGTGTGATTGAAGCAAAGCTGGTGCCGATGCAGTTAGGAGAAGAGGTAACTAATTGTTTTGTACTAAGGGTTATCAAAGAATGAGAGACTCGATGTTCTGTAGCATAAAAAGAAATGTTAGCCATTGTCTATGCAGTGAAAAAGATGAGGTTCTATTTGTAAGGGAACGAATTTCTAATCGAAATAGACAACAATGCGGTATTGTTTCAAAAGAAAAAAAGAGTTTACCAACAGTCATTTATATAGATGGGCGTTGTATTTACAAGAATGATTTCGAATTTAAGCATATGCTAAAGAAGGAGAATGTGACTGTGGATTTTTGAGCCGAAAAGATCAAGGATATGTAAGTAGAGAGAGACGCAAGTATACATAGTAGCAGCGCAGCAATTCCTGGAAGAAAGCAAATGCACCAGGTCCAGATTTTTGGAGATACAAGCAGAGGCAGAGATAGTTGAAATTCGATAAAATTTAGAGATAGGCAGTTGTGTATGAGCAGAGGTTATCGGATTGAAGATGGATTTTTGATCAAGCTGGTCAGTGAAGATGAGTTGTTGGTGGTGGACAAAGAGGCAGCGAGAGAGTTTATTAAACAGGTTTGCGTTTTGTATGTATATCTGTAGTAGGAAATGTTTTTTTTTTATTTAGAGAGGCATTTTACAGTCGGAATGACTGCGTTGGTCAAAAGTGAAATTAGGATGTGTTAAATATGTAAGATGGGAAAGGCAAGAAATATAACATGTCAAAATACAGCTCCTTGCATGGAGACGACAGCATGATTGAATATAGTGGCAATGGACTATTTAAGTGGGTTAGTGCCAAGGCGGTATGGATTTCAGAATGTGTTACTGATGGTGGATGTATTTACAAGTATTGTTAGTTTATATCCAAGCAGGAGGTGTAACGCAAAGCATGTGTTGGCCTCAATACCGTCAGTTCGTAAGGAATACATGACAAATGAAATTGATATTGGCAGATAATGCGACATATTTTCATATTGTTAGGTTTATAGATGCATTGTATAGGTGCAAAATTGAAACTGTATTTTACAGTATTAGACGTTCTCAAACAAATCCGTGTGAGAGATATATCTGCAGGAGGTGATCAAATACTTAAGGATTAACGGTGTGCCAAGCTTGGTAACATGAATGTGTCGAGTTATGTCGATGAAGAGTATTAAACCATGTAGACCTTGGAGTGACGCCAAAGAGCTGGAAGACATTAAGGAATTGATCATGGGAGCTTGGTAAGCTATTGAAAAAAGGTAGCAGGTCAATACAGAAGCACGGTAGAAAGATACAAAATCGTAGGAGATAGTGATGGTTAAACTTTTAAGAATTCCAAACCCTGTAACAAAAATTTGCACTAAATTGATGTTTCCATCTGAAGGTCAATATGGAATAAGCCGCAGTTTTGCGGACAATAACACATTTAATTTAGTAAATGCTGATGAGGAAATAAGAAGGCGATTCTGTCACAAACACTCGTACGTAGATTGAGGGTGAGGTACACTACAAGTACCCATGTGAACTGGATTAGTAACTTGGAATCATTGATTTGAAACTTATATATGCAAATTACAAAAAACAAAAGAATTTGTTTTCATTGGTGATTTTTACCAAAAAGAATATTTTCATACATTGACGAATATTATTTTTGCTAAAAATCAGTGGGATTTTGTGGTAGATACGACATTTGGGAGTGTATGCATTCATGCATGAGTCACAGGGGGATATTTCAATCATGGAAAAAGTTTGGACAACATGTGAATACGATGATGCGGTCTTGAGTATAGGTAACATTATAATTTGAATAACGGCTGCTATACTTGCGGCCACGTCCCCAATGCTCCACCCGGAGGTATTACATTGGAGTATAGGTAACAGCAAGGACTTGAATTTTGGAACACTCTTAGAAATTTTGTTGAACTAGTCCTTCAACCAGATGTACCTAGGGCTGTATATATTTTGTTAAGGAATTCTGGCATGCAACTGTGGTCTTGTATTTATTTGGGTGTTTTGTATTTAATTGGGGTGTCGTAGTTCATTGGGGTTTTAGTAGTAATTATAGATAAAGGAGTTTCTATTTGAAGTTGAATTTAGAAGTAGTTGTTTATTTAGTTAATGATTTTATTTGTAAATAGTTTCAAAAGTTAGAATATACCCTGTAGGTTAGGCAAATATGCATACAGCAGTAAAGTTCTGCATATAGCAATGGTATATATAAATACTGTGTAATTTAAAGCTTAGTTATTGGAGGAATTAAGGAGAAATATAATAAATTAAGGAGGCTAAAGGCTGGTTTCATTAGTTATTGATAATTTTGAAAATGGAGATTTCAATTCTTGCTTCGATAGAGTAAAGACGTGTTTACATCCGGGGTTGAATTTTAGTTAAATATTAGTAATTGTGTATTATAATTGTGAAGCCTAGTGAATAATAGGCCAAAATAAGAAGAATAAAGCAGTGTGTGCTGCGGAATTGTTAATTATTATAGTAAAAGGCAGTTTAAGCCAGGTATGTAGAAGTTTATCTACTAGTTGTATGAAATATTGTATGGTGGTTGAGGATGTTGACAACCAGAAATATTTGTATGTTAATGGTAGAGGTTTTAAAAGAAAGGTGTTTCACTGTAGTTAAGTGAAGTGATACAATGGTACAGGTAAAAGTTAAGAAGATAAGTGGAGATAGCGATGTAAATTTGGAGACCGGAGATATACACCCGTGGCATATAGCAGGCAGCAGGAGAGGACATAATTGAAATTGGGGTTAGAAGAGGTTGTGGAAGCTGTTAATAAATCACGAATGAACGACGTGGCTGTTTGCATGTGAGTATTTGTAAAGATGTTCGCAGCGAGAAGGATTTTTGGTAAGTAATTTATTTGTAGACTTGTACCTATGCTGGTATTTATACTGATCACACCAAGTTCAGAGATTTGAATATTGACACTTTTAAAATTAACATAATAATTGACAACGAGTATTTGTCAAAGTTTTTCATTCAGTAGTAAACCAATTTAATAATTTCACAGAGGTATTGAAACCGGAGCACAAATCAAGTAATTTGTTTATTGGGTCTTTATTGATGCAGATTGACGTGTGGTGATTTGTAGATTAGAAAGGAACCCCTGAGGTTAAAGAGTTATTGAAAGCCATGGACAACTAAATTTTAAAGGGACGGATACCTTTCGGGTAAGTGATAAACTAATGTCGGGTTTACAGTAGCTGTTGGTACTGAACGGTTAAAAGTTTTAATATCCCATACAAATAAATTAAAAAAGGGTAATATTTCACATGGTATACATAGATATATATATATATATATATATATATATATATATATATAATTGTGTAAGTTATGTGTAAGAATGGTTAGATAAGTCAAAAAAGTAATTTTGTAAGGACCTTGTATATAGAAAACAAGGATAAATTATGTACGCTTCAAATTAATTAATTTTGACCTTAAAACAAACGTATAATAGCATACATTTGTATCAACAAATCGTAATTTTAAAGTTGCATAGTGTGGAAGCATTGCAGTGCATAAAAAGTTTCAAGAATATTGCGAGGACAAATAGCTTTAATATTCTAAAGTTGTAAATCGATATAATTAAATAAGGGGAAAGCTTTTGTTTACAGAAGTATAAAATCGATAATGTAAACGCGTAGATTCATTTAACTAACAAAGCGTTCGTTAAAAACAAATCTCTAGGAAATCTACAGGTTAAACAACTTGGAAAAATTTAATTTCAAACTGGCAAAGAATTCATAGAAAGGACTTTCTGACAAATAAACAATACGAGAAATTATAATGTACGTTGAAACATAATTCTTTAGAAATTTGAGCTAACGACCGAAGTGAAGGTGGAGAAACATCTGGTGGTTTTAAAGCAAAGCGGAGACAGAATATAAATAGCACAGTAAAGTAAAGTAGGATGAAAGATAACAGACGTTGTACAAAACAGCCATTTAAAGCACGCGATAATTTGTAGAAGCTAACCACAATATCGTTTTTAAGTTGCTATAGTGAGATTTTAACAAAGACAGCAAGTATAGGGCAAAAGGTTTTTGATTGGTTGATTGCAATTGGAGTGAGAAATTTTTTCTCAAAGTATTGCGACCGTTGAACACGCTAATCAGTATTTCGACTAAAGCTACGATAGGGTGAGAAAATTCTTGGTTTTGAAGGATCGTTGCGTTTTGAATTTTAAGAATTAGTGAAGGTAGAGGTGAAGTTCTTTGAAAATAGGTTACAGGGGGTAGACTTGGATGCTTATAAATACACTAGGGGACGTAGTGAGGCTCTCTTACTTTTTTTGTTCGCTTCAGACCTACATGGTGTAGCATCTAAGCTGAAAATTTGTAGATCGCGTGATAGTGCAGTCCGTTTAATTTAATTACATGTGTTTAAAAGCACGAGTAGGTGCTATTTCATAAACGGGGCTGTAACATTAAATACGCATAAAAGAACAAGAGATGTTACAAAGGTAAGCGAGCCAAGTTATTTTTGGAATGAGGGTGCTGGTTGTATGGTATATTTCAAAGCCGACAAACATATTTGGACGAATATATGAGTAGCTGTATTGAAGGCGTCTACTTAGAATTGGACGAAAGAGTGGAAATGAGTTTGCTGTAAATTTAGCAGAGGGAAGTTTGATGGAATGCAACAACGAGGATTTGGTGGACGACGTCTACAGAGGTGTTGGTTCAAGAGCATACACCAGGTAAAGAAATTTGTTTTTTTTCTTTGGTATTGTTTGAACATTAGTGCTGGTATTTTGTGTTAGAGTGATTTGACGTATTTGGTGAATAATTTTATGAACATAAAATTTATTTTGAGGGTATATGAAAAAGACAATTTGATTTTATTATTTGAAGGTATAAATACATGACGTATAATTTTGAAGTAAAGAGTAAACGGGTCTTTAAGAGTAGTTTAAAACAAAATGCAATTTATTTATGTATTTTGAGTAAGAAGGTTTATACTGAGCTCACCCTAAACCAGGGTAAATTTCAATTTAGGGTTTCAAGATAGGCCCATCTACTTGAAATGAATATAAAGAAATGTTGAAATAAATTAAATTTAAGAAATTTAAAAGGATTTAATTGTTGATATTGTGGAAATTTATAGAGATGTTAGTAGAGGAAGGACCTTCATCCTGGACCCTCCTTCACCCTCCTGCCACCTCCACTAATTGCTTTTTAACGAGTTTTCTCATTCAAAACTCATTGGCACTAATTGCTTTTTAATGGATTTTCTCATTAAAAACCCCTTAATACTAACTGCTTTTTTAATGGGTTTTCTCATTAAAAAACCATTAGCACTAATCGCCTTTTAATTGAAAAACTCATTAACATTAATCGTTTTTAATGGGAAACCCATTAACAATGTTACCATTTATTCATATACTAGATCGGCTGCTAAGGTGGAGGGTTTTGGTTAGTTTACGTTGATTGGAGTTAGGTTAGTTGGTGTTTTCTGGAGTTAGGTTAGGTTACTTGGACTTGTCAGGAGTTAGGTTAGCTAGTGGTGTCTGGAGTTAGGTTAGGTTAGTTGGACTTGTGTGGACTTAGGTTAGATAGAAGGAAAAATTGGCTTGTGTTTTCTTCTATCTAACCTGTGTCCACACAAGTCCAACTAACCTAACCTAACTCCAGAAAACACCGACTAACCTAATTCCAATCAACGTAAACTAACCTAAACCCTCCACCTTAGCCGCCGATCTAACCCATCATTTTTTCCTCCAGAAAATACCGACTAACCTAAGTCCGCCATGGCGGGCGTGGTAAAATGACTGCCATGGCGGCTAACGTGGCCGCCTCAGGGCGGTTGCGTATTTCGTCGGGTGTATTCAAGTATCTTCGGCAGTATACGCCCCCACTCTGTAAGGTACATAAGGGACCATTTTGTCGTATTCAATTTAGTATTCGGCAGTAGCTAGAACGATAAACATGAGCGTCTCCAAGATGGTTAACGTTCCTCAACTTCTTGGGAATAAAGTGAAACCAACAAATGAGCGATTTGGATTGTGGCTGCTGGCAGAAAATGTGCAGCAACAATCTGGTGACAGATATTGGTAATATTTGTTATGTCGAAGGCGGATGCTGACTGGTAGACTTCACACACCAATTACAGAACAATTTTCTGACAATATAATGTTGGTTAAAATTTGCGATCTTTCTGACGCCGAGCAAACATCTACAAACAACATGATGTTTATCCTAAAAAAAAAAATTTGTGGTGCATTTAACAGCTATCAATGAGGAAAGTTCGACCGATTTGTTTGCGCTAGGCATGGTGTTAATGCTAAGCTTCCGTTTTTTCTGGAAAGCACTAACAAGATGGGCCAGAGAGTAAAAGAAATTATCGGAAAAGAAGACCTCGAAAGCATAAATAAAAAATACCAAAATCCTATGTGTTCCGTACAAAGTGGAACTAGCAGATGTTAAGTTGGAACCTTTATTGGAAGAACTACCAGATATATTAGACGGACTCAAGAATGATTATTACTATTTTTTTGACATGGATGTAACCCAAGATTTTGCTGGTATATTTAGCAAGATGGAGACGTGTAATTATCTAATAACTCTAAATTTCGGACGCCCGTCTTTGTGTTAAAGTTGAGAGGCGCGAATCGATCGCTTATTGGGATTTGCGTCCGAAGGTTTCGGAATTGGGGACGCGGACGGGTGGTGGTTAGGTGGAGAATTTTTGCGTGCTTAGGATAGGCCGGTTTTTATGGCGGAAAACCGATAACTTGCGGAGAAATAAGGATTTTCCGGGAAAAGATTAATTTGAAGCGACGTATTCGTTAACGTGTTAAAAAAGCTTGGATCCCTCAAAAATTTCCGATCTAAAAACCGAACGGGCCGTGCGACGAGGTCGGCAACTGTTTCCTTAGCGTTGGTAAGAGAGAGAAGAAAGTTCGAGTTGGTTTCTAAAATTCGTATTCGGGCGTTAAAAAATTTCTAATATATACCAAACAACGCTATTCCTATTCTAAAACCTGAATTATTAACGGTTTGCAAGCTGGCGGTATAGTATTTTCTTAAAACAGATATTACAATTTGTATAATTACCTGGAGAAACGTCAAAATCAGGTACCGAACACCGCCGTAAATGCACGAGCGTGTACCTTCAAAATCTAAAATGACACACACTTTTTCAAATTTGTTAAATTCAACATTGTAAATCGTGTAATATAACTTATTGCTTCGGATAATTGATTATTATTATATAAAAGCATCCCTTTTTAATACACACGGGCTATTTATTTCAGTAATAAGTAATTATTTCATTTGCCGTTTCTTTACGATGATATCCGAGCAATTACAACACAGCGTGATTTTGCCAGAAATCGGTGTTTTTCGTATGTGTCCGTTGAAATGAAGGTATACCACCAACACATTTCTGAAACATGTCACCTCGGTAGCGTGATGCTATGTTATCTAGCTACCATTCGTCGGTTGGGTGGTTCAATGCCAAGTCAAACTTTACTTTTTTTTTTTTTGGTGTGGACTTCTTAAACAAGCATAATCATTTATTTAACAGCAATATGCATAAAAAAGAACCAAATCATTTTTTCATATGCTTTACTCAAGTCTATAATTTCTAAATTTTAAGCTTCATGCGAAGGTTATGTTTAAGATAAGTTGCTATAAGCGAACACGTTATTAAAAATATGCTCATATGTGACATTGGCTACATTAACAATTAATAAATATTACTTAATTTTGATTGGTTAGCATGTACAGTTTATATTTGTTCTATTCTATTTCTCACACACAACAAGACATATACACTTTTAGATAAAGGCAGCACGGACTTGATTCGTAAAAATAAGACTGACAAGGTAAAACCAATAATTGCCTAAATTAGCTGTAAAAATATATACAAGGACATTCGTAGCACTTCATTTAAGCTAAGCGAACAGCTGATTTAAATAACTGTGACAGACCACGATTCGTTCAGAAACATGACTTGAGTTGTTAAACAACAGTTGGTTAAGCTTTCTACAATTACTGCGTATTACATTCGATTATTTAACCACTGTATATATTATCCGTTGCTCTTTTTTATCTAAGTACCTAATATTGTTTGCATTGCTAAAAAACCCTTCCAATGCTATGTTTGTAAAATATTTACATTGTATACAGCTTTTAATTCTTTTTATGAAGTTTACTAAGCCAAACTGATCTAGATACGCTAGGCTACTCAAAGTTGTTTTAACGAAATGTACTACACCAAAGTGGCTTTGATCGGATTAACTACCATTTGATGCTTCGGCAAAGTCTACTGGGGGTAAAGTAGTCTTGATTCGAGAAACTTCCAGAAATCATTTAAACGCACCCTACTTGGGCGAATTGGTCGGTATACGGTCGACTTCCGAAAGTAATTTCGACAAAGTCTACTTGGGCAAAGTGATTTTTGATCCGATCGACTCTCTAAAGTTATTTCAACAAACTATATTGGGGCGAAGTGGCCTTATTCCAATGAACTCTCCCAAGTAATTTCAACAAATTCTACTAGGGCGAAGTGACCTTCATCCGATCGATCCTCCGAAGTGATTTCGACAAAGACTACTGGGGCGACGTGGTTTTGATCCGATCGACTCTCCAGGCGAAGTCGTCTTGATCCTATCGACTCCCCGAAGTGATTTCGACATAAACTTCTGAGGCGACGTGGTTTTGATCCGACCGCCTCACCGAAGTTATATCGACAAAGTCACTACAGCAAAGTGGTCTTGATCATATCGATTCTTCGAAGTGACTTCGACAACGACTACTAGGGCGACATGGTTTTGATCCGATCGACTCTCCGAAGTGATATCGACAAGGTCACTACGGCGAAGTGGTTTTGATCATATCGACTCTCCGAAGTGATTTCGGCAAAGACTACTAGGGCGTAGTGGTCTTGATCCAATCAACTCCCCAAAGTAATTTTGACAGTCTACTTGGGCGTTGTGGTCTTGATTCGATGAGCTCTCCAAAGTAATTTCGACAAAGTCTACTTGGGCGAAGTGGTCTTGATCCAATCAACTCCCCAAAGTAATTTCGACTAAGTCTACTTGGGCGAGGTGGCCTTGATCCGATCGATTACCCGAAGTGATTTCCTCAAAGTCTACTAAGGCGAAGTGGCCTTCATCCGATCGACTAACCGAAGTGATTTCGTCAAAGTCTACTAAGACGAAGTGGCCTTGGTCCGATCGACTACCTGAAGTGATTTCGACAAAGTCTACTAGGACAAAGTGATTTTGACCCGATCGGCTCCCTCTGAGTAATTTCGACTACGTGTACTAGGACAATGCGATCTTGACCCCGATCGACTGGCTGTAAGTGTTTTCGGCAAAGTCTACTAGGGCGAAGTGATCTATATCGGATCAACTCCCCCGACTGATTTTGACAAAGTGTACCAGGGCAAAGTAATCTTGATTTTTTCCAAGTGCTTTCATGTGGTTCCAGATGGGTACCGGTGGGTACCCGTGGGGTACCCGTGGGGTCCTGTGGGGCCCCGTAGGGCCCCATGGGGCCCAGTGGGTCACGGTAGGTCACGGTGGGTTCCGACGTCTTCCGAACGTTTCCGATGGTTCTCGGTGGTTTATGATGTTTCTTGGTGGTTTCCAGCAAAAAACGGCGAGGCGCTAAGAGCGCTGCCCTCTAAGAGGGCGGGGCACAAAGCGGACGTGCTGCAAAGAGGGCGGGGCGTAAAGAGGGAGGGATGAAAAGGGTACGGGGCGCAAAGAGGGCAAGGCACAAAGAGGGCGGGGCGCAAAGAGGGCGTGGCGCAAAGAGGGCGTGGCGCAAAGATGGCGGGGCGCAAAGAGGGCGGGGCGCAAAGAGGGCGGGGCGCAAAGAGGGCGGGACGCAAAGAGGGAGGGGCGCAAAGAGGACCGGACGTAAAAAGGGTGGTGACAAAGAGGGCGGGGCGTAAAGAGGGCGGGGCGTAAAGAGGGCGGGACGTAAAGAGAGCGGGGCGTAAAGAGGACAGGGCGCAACAGGGTGGGGCGCAACAGGGCGGGGCGCAACAGGGCGGGGCGCAACAGGGCGGGGTGCATAGAGGGCGCGGCGCTCAAAGTAGTCCCGTAGGGACTACAAACCGCTTCTAGTTTAACTATAGAAACCATAACTTTTGCTACAATGGCGAATACGAAGAAAAGTGCAATATTATAGTTGACAATGATAAAACTGTGGGAATCGATTGTTTAACATGGCTAACAACTAATGCAAGAATTAAGATGTACAACAAATTTGTGTGTCAGATAACAAGTCCTGGTATTAATAAACAACTTGGCAATCATGTACTAGATTTTTTGCGTTGTCCAGATGTACGTTTAAGGCCCAGTTGTACAACTTTCAGTTTAAACCACGTTCATATGAACCATAGTTAATTCTTGAACCGCGCTTACGGGTAGTTCTGTTGTACAACTAAAGTTTAGTTGAACTGAGGTTAGGTACTTTCAGTCATGCGTATTTTGTAATAACGTATATGTTTTCTAAATACATACACTAAATTCTAACATTTGGCTTATTGGATTAGCAAACCTTAATTGATTATTTAAATTAAAAACCAGGTAAGTTTTATTTGATTATTCTACTTTAGATTATGTATAGTTAATTTGCAAGTGGTCTAATATTATTCTGATTTTGTTACAGGCTATAAAATGAACTCTAGTGTTGAAATAAAAAGAACTGCTAACTTTAATAGTAAAGAAGAGGCTTTATTGATATCCCTGGTGCATAAATATAGTGACAAGATAGAATGTAAGCAGACAGATGCTTCTTCAAACAAAATAAAATTGGAAGCTTGGGAAAGAATTTCCCGGGAATTCAATAGTTCTGGAGGTGGAATGTGTCATCGTGATCCTAAAATTTTAAAAAATAAATATGAAAACATAAAAAAAAGAACAAAAAAGAAATTCGCAAATGAAAGATGTTCTGTTTTTGCCACGGGAGGTGGTCCCCCAGAACCCAAAAACTTCACACCCATCGATGAACAAATTAGGGATATTCTGAGGGTGCGAATTGAGGGTCTTCCATCTGAATTTGATGATGATGTACAGTGTAAGTATTATTAATAAAGTTAACTTACACAATTAAATATATTGTAATAATTTTTAGTACCATTAAACGAGGAAATTGTAACCGATTCTATGGACGTGCTTTCACAAATGGACCATGATTATTTAGGTTCAACGGGTTCAGCTTCAGTGGAACCTGCTGTTAAAAGTGATGGTTTGTTTTATTTATTATATATATATATATATATATATATATATATATATATCATATATAAATATTATTCACCTAAGCAACATTGTAATATTTATTAAACAATAACGCTAGTACATCCATGTTTGTAATTATATTATATTCCTGCAGAAAATGAAAGTGCAACATGGACTAAAATGATCCCCAATCTATTAAGGCGGCCAAAATCATCAATTCTACTCATTCCACAAGGTAAGAATAGAAATTAATTGTTGGCATTGAGTTAAATATTCTGTGTAAATAGCAAATAGTAAGAAACAAATATCCAAAAAAATTGAAAAGTGGGTGCAATCAAAAGTCCAATCAGAGGAAGCCCGGGGTGCATGCTTAAAGGAGGAGAGTGAATTGCGCAAAGAGATCATGTTGAATATTGGTAGTTCAGATTTGAACTCCGATCAATTCTTAATCCGAGCTTGTACAACCATACTTGGAATGATGAACTTGGTTTAACAGTGAACCAAGGTTAAACTACGATTGTACAACCGGGCCTAAGGGAAAAATTCGTGTCTACTTTGGCCAAAGAACATGGTATTACGCGATTGGAAGCGACAATATACAACTGTACATTTGGAAACTATGTCAGTGCGGAACAGGTGTATAATCCCTTAAAAGACTGTTTAATCTTATCGGAAGATAATAAGTTATGCTTCCTAAAGGCGCCAATGTACTCGGTACCACTTGCCCAAATGTGGAGTAAGCTATCGGACAAGCTACAAAATAGCTGCTGTTTATTGTATAATGACCTACTACAGTACGTGTATTGGGGAAATACCAATACAAAAAAATTGACTGGCTTGCAAATTAAGTTGTCCGAAAAACCAGAGGTACTTAGTACTTTATATACGAAGTGCGCATCTCGTATTTTACACAAAATAAAACTAATCAGTAGAAAATAAACATGTGAAAACTTTGTCGAGCGTTTTTAAAATTGCACATTATACCTTTTGAAAAATAAACTAATCAATAGAAAAGAATAAGCGTGTGGGAGCTTTTGTCAAAAATTTCTAACAACGGTACGTCACACTTGTAGGGCGATAATATCGATTCCCAGCAACAAACAATAGTCCGACAGTGTTACGTTTCTTATCACGTAACTACACCAAATGCTGATAAGGATTATTCCCGTGATATACACAAAAGAAAACAAGTTGTATACCTGTATGTGTCGGAATACTTAGCTTGCACGCCATCGGGAGTGAATCAACACCGCATCGCCACGGTTGTCTGGATCTATTTACGGAACTAGCGATCTACAGGCAACGGCAGTTGATCTGTGGCAAAAAACAGCTGGGCCTACATAAAAAAGAACTAATTTGGCCTCCAGCTAAGAGCTAAAAAAAGAACCTGATTAGGATGGGTAAGCGCGGAAAAACTCACCGATACACGCAAGATACCTTCTACTTGTCGAACAAAAAAACGTGCATCGCTCTTGAAGTACTAGGACGAGTAATGTAGAAAATATTTCAAGCCACAAGCTGCGGAATCAAATTAAAAATTGGTTTAAATAACACGAGTTTGAACTGCAATCCTCGCGTTATCAAAGCGCGATTAGCAAACTGCAAAACACGCTATCAAATAATAGTAGGATACATTATTTCGACAAGTCTTTATATAGGAAACACAAAAAGCA
Organism: Platerodrilus igneus; assembly: GCA_036346225.1. Classification (NCBI taxonomy): domain Eukaryota; kingdom Metazoa; phylum Arthropoda; class Insecta; order Coleoptera; family Lycidae; genus Platerodrilus; species Platerodrilus igneus. The sequence continues at coordinate 116,941 of JARFIW010001192.1, forward strand.
ATTATACGTTATCGGAATGTTTAACAAATTAAAGGAAACCTAAAACAAGGTATTGACTATTTAATTTATCGAATAAATTTTCGTTTGAAAAGCAAAATGGATTTGAGTTAAAATTATGTTAAAGCGGGCTTATTCTGAAAAGGTACACTATATGGGGTGTTGTTGGAGAATTTACGAATAGAAATGGAATTTATTCGAGCGGCTAATGACTTAATCGGTGGAAAAAGGGTATTTAATTTATGTTGAAAAATAAACGTAACAAATCCCCCCCAAGCAAAATTAACAGGTCGAGGTAGGAAAGCCAAAATCCGGGAATGGGCAGGACCCAAAAAAACCCAAACTAAACGAAAAAAAAAAAAAATTCGCTTCAACCTAAAAAAACATTCGTTACATAAACAACAAAAACACAGAAAAAGAGAAAGAAACCCCCAAATCAACAACAAGACCGACCACAACAGATTCCGGGTAGAAGAAAAAACAAAAACAGACACCAAACAAAGTCCGGTTCGAAGAGCCATAGAAAGACAGAAAGAGAGAAAAAAGAAGGAAGGAAGAGAAGACGGGTAATAAGCAATCAAGGAGGACTAAGGTTAAACAGTCTCAGCACTGCGGAGTCGCCAAAGGACGGATGTTTCTCAGAAGAATCAGTAAGGTTATTAACCTCAAGAAAAGACAAGGAATGAGGAAGAAAACCAACAGTGCATACCAAAACAGAACTCAAAGGTCAAGCATCAAGTAAACAAAGGGACAACAAGGGATAACGAGAGGAAGAGAGGGAGAGCGCTGGTAAAAGGAAACGATGTATTACTAACTGTGGTAACCAAAACTGAAAAACCAAAGAAAAGAAATGCTAAATAGTCTTAAAGTCGACTAAGTCGTGGTTTCCGAAGAAAGAAAAACGAACTAGAAAGCACTACCACAGGAGCGGATGGACGAAACACAATCGGACAAGGGACCGACAGTAAAGAAGACCAGCAACAGGGAATAGGCGAAGAATGTGGAACGAAAGGAACGACAAAAAAAAGAAAAACCCAAAAAGAATAACACCAACAAGTACAAGTACCAGAACTAAAAAAACCCTAAGAATCGTACAAAAGAAAATAAAACAGAATTCCAGTGTAGTTATGTATGAGTATGTGAGAGAGTGGGTATGTGTATGTGTGTGAGTATTGATGTATGAGTAGGTGAGTGTATGTGTGTGTGTGCGTGTATATGTGTGTGTGTTGTTGGTGTGCGAGTAGGTGAGTTTATGTGTGTGTGCGTGTATGTGTTGAACCGCTGTAGTCGCCTCTTATGACAGGCAGCTCGTACCGTGGGACTATTCTATTCCCAGACTCACACGGGGTTGGGGTACAAGAAGAAAACGGAAGAAAGGAGAACCAAACAGTAATCTGTGTGTTTATGAAGTGTGTGTGCGCATTTGTGTGTGTTGGATCGCTGTAGTCGCCTCTTACGACAGGCAGGTCGTACCATGAGGCTAATTCTATTTCCGAACCCACACGGGGTCAAGGAGTATAAGGAGAAAACGAAAGAAACAAGAGTCAAGTAGAACTGTATGTTTATGAAGTGTGTGGGTGTATGTATGTGTGTATGAAGTGTGTGGGTATGGATTAGACATGTATAAATCGTGTGTGTGTGTGTGTATGTGTGGGACCGCTGTAGTCGCTTCTTACGACAGGCTGGTCGTACCAGGGTGCTATTCTGTTCCCCAACCTACACGAGGTAAGAAAAAGCAAGAAAACGAAAGAAAACCTAGCAAAACAGGAAAGTAAAACGAAATCGTAATGTCCAAAAATCAAGTCCGAAGGAGAGCAAAGTCGACATAAGAATCTGGGGCACAAGGACTAAATATTGGGCTTAGGGCGTTTACGCCGCTAGAAGGAAAATGAAACGAAATTAAGGACATTAGAATTTCGCCGACACATATCTTCCGGTTCGGAAAGAGCATAGACTAATGTCTGCCTCTTTTGGTCAGTCTTCTGCCAAACATAAACAGCAGGGGGTGTATCAGTTGTAGCACGAGGTTGAGAAAATGGTGGCGAGGGTGGAGATAGTAGTGGTAGTCATAATTTATGGAACTCAGAACGTTGCTTGTTTTTAGAATTGGTGGTAAGAAAGGCAACGGAAGAAAATGAAAAGTATGAGCTATACGAGAATGAAACTTACGAAAAGAAACGCAAGCAGAGCGCACTTCAGTTATGTTAGAGAAAGGGACAGAAGCAGATAAAACTTCATCTACGTTACATAAAGGACTAGAAGTATCACAGTTAGAAAAGACAACAGCATTGGCTGTAGGAATATCCACCTTACAAGAACAAACAGTATCAGGAAGGACTTCACACACCATAGATGAGAAAGCAGAATTAGGTTGACCTTCGTCAGCATTAGATAACAGGACCTCAGCTAAAATTTCACTAAACTTAGTTAGAAGAACAGAAGCAAGTAGCATTTTGTCAGCATGAGAAAATTTAGTAAGAGTAGGTAACGTTTCATCAACGTCTGATAAAGGAGTAGAATCAAGTAGGACTTCATCACCGTTAGACAACGGAGTAGGAACAGACAAAACTTCAGCCACAATTGGAACTGATTTTTTAATAATAGTGGATAACGAAACAGGATCAGGTGAAACTTTAACGACAACAGCAGCAGGCATCACAGCTACGGGTTCCCTAACTTCAACAGGACCTTCTCTATCCGTATTAGAAATTATCTTCACTTCAGCTACGGCTGTGATTGCTGGCACGACAGAAATTTCTTGAGTAGAACCATTTAAGAAAGCAGGAACATGTAGAATTTTGACAGCAACAGCAACATACATTAAAGATACAGGTTCATGAACTTCAACAGTACCCTCGCGGACTGAATTAGAAGTTAGCGTCACTTCAGCGACATTTGTGCTTGCAGACACAACAGGAATTTCTTGGGTGGAATCATTTAAGAAAGCGGGAACAAAATCTTGAGAAGCTATTTTGACCGAAGACGAGTATGTTTTAATCCTAGTGGCAGGATGACCTGGATAAGGTACCGAAGATAACGTAGGGTTAGCAGCAGAAGAAATTTGGCTCCTAAAGCTGAGAACAGAATTGGAAGTATGATTCGAAGACCTATTAGTAGTAGGATGACAGTGTGGACAGTTGCGGCGAGACACTGCCTTATATCCGCAACTATGGCAATGGAGTACTTGAGGACGAGTGCAACGTGTCGAAACATGACCAGGTTTGTCGCAAATAAAGCATACGACCTAACGAGTAGAAGTAGATTTAGGAAGAACAGTAGGTCCTACGGAAGAAGTATCGGATCTACCCGTAGTCGTAGGAGAAATTTTAACAACTCGGTCATGTGAGGCAAAAGTATTTTCGTCAATAGTAGCAAACTTATAAGCAAAATCCGGTGGTTCAAAATATTAAATCAACGGATATTTTTAAACAAGGTACCGACTATTTAAATTATAGAGGAAACTCTTTAATTCGCAGCAAATGGGTTTAAATGAAATTATAATAAAGCGTGCTTATTGTAGGAAGGCAAAATATACAAGATGGTGTTTGAGTATTGGAAGCAGAATTTTTGTAAATAAGGAGTGAAATAAAAAGGGCACGGTTTAATAAATCGCCGGAAGGCGAACGTAACAAGTTTATATTCAGAAACTGGTTTGTCGGGAAAAATCTCCATAGAATTTTTTGGGAAATTTCTGTGGCGTGGAGTAAGTAATATTTGAATAAACATTTGACATATATCTGCCATAAAAACTACGGGATACATTCGGAAAATAAGAAGTAAAGAAAGAATATCCTTTTGTAATTGAGGGTCTTGTAATAAAGTATCATTAAGACTATTTCCTTTAGCACCTTTTGCAGAATCGTCGTACACAACCCTAATTTTGGTACCGACGATGAGCGGTTTGACCACGCAGAAATGCGGTAGCAAATTAATTGGGTCAGGCTCTTTTACCTAAAACATCTCATTTTGTTGTATGTAATTTTTCATTAGATCTGAATAAGCTAAGTGTAAATGAATGCACCTGCGCTGGTTCAATGCCAAATATTTTTATTGTATGGACTGTAGCTTTGTATTAATACCATAAGTCGATTGAGCATTACACTCAATACTGGTTGCAAATAAATAACGCTGTTTTCATATGTTGAACTTTACTAATTGTAATTGTATACATAATATAACCAGACTATTTACAATGCTTAATGTGAATTTGATGTCCCTAAAACACAAATTTTTAGGCGAGCACATCTTTGTGCTGCTACATATTGAACGTTTCATACACGAAGCCCGAATGAAGGAGATTGACGCAGCAACCTGTAAACTAGTAGTGGGGATTTAATACCCGCGCATTTTGAATTTAAAACTATACAGTTCTGAACACTAAGTGTAGAAAATTGTAAGGTCAGATACTGGCGCCGCTAGGATTAGGGTAGAAGGGAAAGAAGCGCAGGATGTTGAAACTGTGTTACCTAGTTTAAGTTTAAAGTTAGTCTTGTATTGGTAGCCGATTAGTTCAGTTGGTATTTTAAATAAACCTTTAATGCGTTTTTTTTTTATTAAAGAGTACCTTTTTTTTACATTTGGTGCCGAAACCCGGGAGTATTCCGACCGGATTAAAGAATTACAAATTGGGGTTTATCGCGATCGTGGCTATGTATAATCGGTGATTACAATAAAGGCTCAACAATGGAACTATCAAAACGGACGGTCTGTAGAATGCACTTGACTAAGGCAGTTAACAATATTAACGTAATATTGAAAAACAAGGACTACAGTACCGAAGATATTTATACGGCTTTATCAAATTTAAAATTGGCTAGTGATAACTTAAAAGAAATCGACAGACAAGTAGAACCTTTACTTAAGGAAAATATCGAAGAGGGGCTACTAAAACAATATGAATACGAGGAGATTGCTGTTACTACAGAGTCGAAGTTGAGGTTTCGATTAAGTGCAGAGGACAAGGCGCAATCACAATCAATAGTTCGATCTGATGGCATTATTACGCAACCGCCAAGTAACGACGTAAGTACATTACCATCAATAGCATCTGTGAAGCTTCAGCGCTTGCAATTAGTTAAATTTGACGGTACCGCAAAGGGATGGCTTCCATTTTGGGAGCAATTTCGAAGTATGGTACATGAAAATCCGCAACTAACAAAGAGCGCTCGATTTAATTATTTACGAATGTCTGTGACCGGTAAAGCAGCAGAAGCAATCAAAGGCTTTCCGCCACCAGGAGCATTCTATGAAGAAGCACTGAAGATACTTAAAGATCAATTTGGGAATTCTGAACGGCTAATAGAGCAATATTTCGAAATCACCATGAAAATTGAAACAGTGAAATCGAAGACTGACGTGAACACTTTACGCAAGAATTACAATCGTATTACGTCGGCTATGCGTGCACTTACAAATCTGGAAGTAGCGAGCACGCAGTATAACATGATTGTAAAGTATACTTTAATAAACTCGTTGCCTCATGAAATGCGATTGGAGTATTTTCGCCAAAACAATAGGAAAGTAGCAGACTATGGCGGCGCCGAAATAGATACGCCACATAAAATTTCAATAAATGCCATGTCTGGGTCTGTTAAAAGAGAAGATGACGTAGACAAACAAGTGAAAGATTTGTTACAGTTTGTCAAAAACGAAATAGAGTCTATAGAACAAGCTCTAAAGCCGGATGCAAACAGAAACGATAAGATAACAGTAGAAGGTTTATGGGGCGACTGGAACCTCATTTCCTCCCGAATCCCTCATTTCCACACACATTTACATGTAAATTTCCATAAGGTGGAAATGAGGAGGTGGTGTGGAAATGAGGAAGTGGTGTGGAAATGTGGAGTTCATCTCGTCATTTCCCTCCTCATTTTCCTCACTCATCTGGACCAAATAGTTTTCTTCGACTATATGTAAATCCCATAATGTGGAAATGTGGAGATGAACGCCACATTTACACACACAATCCACATTTGCTCCCACATCTGGCGACAGTAATAAATAACATTACCATCTTAAATTTTGCACAATAGTTTTCTTCGACTAGCCATTGCATCTTTCGAGATAACCCTATCTTGTTAGGTATCAATTAATATTAGAATTTTCTCAGCTACCTAAATCTCTACGAATTTCTTATATTGCATAATCCCCCAGAGAGCTACCCCAATTTTAAGATTTTTTACCAGCAACGATTTTCTGACCGTCCGCATAAATTTTTTAGCTATGTGACACATTAAACTAGTCTAGAATTTTACGCAGAATCCGAATCTGCAAACAGATTTAAAATCGGACCATCCCTTACAAAGTTATACCCCTTTAAAGACTCTGAGCCTCTAAATTTTGCTCTTTATTCCCACATCTGAACCAAATAGATTTCTTTGACTAGCCATTTTTACCCACGAAATAAAGTTACATTGTTTGGTATCAATTAATATTAGAATTTTCTCAGCTACCCGAATCTCTAGGAATTTCTTAGATAGCATCATCCCCCAGAGAGCTATCTCAATTTTAAGATTTCTATCAATGTCGATTTCTTATCATTTCTCCTTTTTAATATCTAGAATTCTTTTAACCAAACACGTAGCAGTATTAACACAAATAAATTAAGCACGCAAAAATTTAATAATTTATTTTATCCGATTTACAGTTTAATAAACTAATTACAATTTTTACAAAGTATAACATTATTTTCTTCGTTTAACCAAATCCAAGCAGAATAAAGTAACCTGTAACAAAAAATAGAAATTAATGTGTTGTTTAAAAAAGACCTATAACAAAAAGAGATTAATGTACTGTTTAATAAGAGCGGAAAAGTGTTTTCGGTAAATAAGACATATTGTCGTTAATCTAACAATATGAGAATAATGTAAAAACATTCCAATGTAATGTGTTTTTAATATGTAAATGGGAAAGTCGACTTTTACGTAATCATCTTCCGAATTACATGTGAAAGCTGTATATAATTTCTTTTTAAAAGTGTATATCTTCTCCAAACAAATACGTTAATTACAGTAGGAAAGTACGCTAAATGCGAGTCAATTAATAGCAATTTAATACTGCTTACTGACCTATCTTAATTGTTTGTACAAGGAAACACAATAAAATATAGTAACTATCTTATATATTTATGCCCCATGCGTAGGTTGCTGTACTATTAGGAATGATGTACCTTATGTTGTCCTCGCCCGACAAACTGATTTTATTAATTAATTAATTGCGTATAAAGTTGGTGTTTACATGGTTCCGTTTAAGACCTCGTACATATTTTCCGGATTACTAGAAGACGTTATAACCATAATTTTTGTGTTAAAGGATTTCACATCGGTAGTCTCTTCCCCCATTTTTGTGTAAACGTCGTAGAGTTCGCAATTAACTTTTATTGCTGTATGTTGTATTCTTTTTTTATTAAGTAATCGAATAAACCGCTTTTTCTGTTTCCAAAGAAACTAGGACACTCCATCGTCGACACTAGCGTTCTTTTTGCGATAGCTAGCCATACGGTTGTTAAACGCTGTGCTAACCATTTCTACACCATCGTCGTTAGTAGCGGTAACTGATGCATTTTTATGTTTGTTGCTCCGTAGATGACCAGAGTATGCAGACTTTAACACCTCCATGTCGCACACTTTACACAGAATCCGTGACTGCTTCGGGGAAGGCTCTCCAACTGCTGGCAGGGCTGAACGTTTACGGCTTAATGACATACCGTGCTGTTTTTCCTTGTGTCGCTGTAAGCTGCCCATTCTCGTAAAAGCGATACCGCAAGACCCACAGTTTAAGTACTTTGCTGCGGACGGACGTATAAGCTTAACCGTGGACGATGTTACACCACGACATTTGTTCTGGTGCCGTTTGAGAGCATTTATCCAGGTATAGGAAGCACCGCAAGAGTAGCATTTAAACACATTTTACAGGTACCATTTTAGTACAAAACAAAATCCGCACTATAAGACTTTGGTTAAACTTTTAAGCAAACTAACTTATAACTAAAGAGTTTACTCTTGCGTACCTGCTTTATGTACCCTATAGAATGCAAACCAAAGGTTTCCGAAGACGGCCAAACGATGTTGAAGATTCAGCGAGGAACTAAATGACGTCATCTTTTGCCAATTCTTGCTGCTCGTCCAGTACATTTAGCGCCAATGCATGCACCTGGTTCGCATCGTCGATGGTGCGAATGCAGTTAGTAGAAACACCGGAAAACGTCTTCCATGTTATACGGATCAATAATCGCATCGCGTGCATATTAAAATTCCAAAAGGGTGATAGCACACGCACACAAATTGGTTGCAAGCCGTGCAGTAGAAGATGCAGTGCTACTATAAACAAAAACTTAATAAAACATTTTAAACCTTTACTAAGGGGATACCAAACTTGTTGCCTACAGAATACTTACTAATAAAGCAATTTAATTTTAAATAACTTCTACGTAATATTTTAGAAAATGGTAGGTTTAAATATTTTCTTTGGAAACAATCGAAGATTGCCGAAGACACTCGAAGAGTGCACAAACGCGGTCACTAAACCAATCAGCATTAATACCGAGTATTCTATGCTTTCGTAGGTTTTTCATTTCTTAGAACCAAATCTTCCGCATAGCGGTTGGTAGAACGTAATGATTTCTAGAACCGGCAAGTACACGATATCGCCCAAATACAGAATTAAATGCTCAATGTCCGTCAACCCCCGATTCCCTCGTAAAAGGTAGAAAAAACTCGGTCAATAATCCATCTAACTTAAACTTCGACCCGCTACCGTTTTGATAATTTCCAAACATTTTTCAAACGACAATGGGCTTCCACACTAACACCTAACGTATCTTTCTTATTATTGGTTAAACAAAAACTACAGATATCGCCATGCCCGTATGCGGACGTAAGCAGATGGTTGTGGATATGTACGAGAATATGTAGCCATATACATTAATCACTTTAAGCTATTTTATTTAGTCCAAGAAAACTATTATTTTTCTAAACCACAATTACTAATTGTCTTTATAGGTTTAACATTTCTACCATTTCCCAATGACTGGTGCTACGTACATAGAAACTTTAATTTCTTATTGGAGAGAATTCTAATTCTCCCACGCACTGTTGCGTAGTTGCATGCCCATCCCTTTTGGGGGTATATGCTCGTTATAGGTTATAGTACCCTCGGTTTTACATAACTATACTTTGTGAGACCCCTTTAATCTTTTTAATCGTATCTTTCTCGCCTACAATACAGTAGGACTTAGCCCAACTACCAACAAATTCTAATACTGGACCCCCATTAAATTCGTCTTTAAATCTCCCTACAACTTTTTTGTCGACAAGTGTTATATTGTATTTATTATACGCGGGGGTAGTCACTCTTTTAAGAAAAATATATTTTGCTAGGTATCAACTAATATTAAATTTTTTAGGGACTCCAAATCTGTAAATAGATTTTAAATAGGACCACCCCATACAAAGTTATGCCTTTTAAAGACCCAAATCACTAATTTTTGCTCATCTTTATTTAACTCCATCTTTAGAACCTTTTTTTGCTACGCAAGACATATGCCTTAGCCGACCATCTCCCGAGAAATCTAAAACCGCTGTGTTCCGCGAACATCACGTGGAGATAACACGTATACTCTGTCAACCAGGATAGAAGCAGGAAGGATTTGGAAGGTGGGAGAGGAGCTTAAAAATTATGGTATCTTAAAACTAATATACACAATAGATTCACAAAATCTATACAAATATAAACAACTATCTTATATATTTATGCCTCCATGCGTAGATTGCTGTACTATTAAGAATGATGTACCTTTTGTCATATTCCCTCGATAAACTAATTTTATTAATAAGCTGCGTGTACAAATCGTATTTTTTACTCCGGATACATACGCAGGCAAGTACTCGACACCATCCAAATAAAGAATTGGATGCTTGGTGACTGTTAACATCCGCTTCCCTCGTGTACGCCCAAACACATCCCAACCCATGAGCACCCCTGCGCATGCGCACCCTTGCCTAAGCGCACCCCTGCGCGTGCGCACCCCTGCCCATGCGCACTGCCCATGCGCACCCCCTTTTCTAAATAAAGAACAATGTAATACTATTCTAAAATGTTTATTCTGACATTATACATAACAAAATTTAAAAATATTTAATACCAAGCATGGAGTCACTTAAACTTAATTTTAATACAAAGTTATACACAGAAGACAGTCCTTTCTTTATGTTTGTTTGGAGTGGTTTTAATTTTATCTAATTTTATTCGCAGCTTAAAATTTAAATCGATACCCAAGTCTTCTATCTCCTTTTCTAGCCAATAGTTTGATACATAGAGACCGTCTAGGTTTTCGAATTGTAAAATGTACCGAAGTTTGCCTCTATATTTAAAGTCTTTGATTCCACCGACAACCAGATCCATTCCTTCGTGTAATTCTTGCAGCTTGTGATAATCTTTAAATCGCAGCTTTCCCACTATATCCTGCATACGTATCTTGTTAGCTTGATCGACTTCTTCTAGTCGGTATTGGAAGAAATCCTTATAGCCCCACACACTGTTGCGTAGTTGCATGTCCACCACTTTTGAGAATATATGGTTGTTATAGGTTGTAAGACCCTCGGTTTTAAATGATCTGAAAGGTTCTTTACTAGGCAAATATACAATGTTTAGCGGAACCCCTTTACGTGTGGTGTACGCCAAGTTTACGAAACTCGCATTTCTTAGTTCATCTTTGTTATCTGCCATTTTGATAAATACGTTTTTAGAATAACCTTTTAAAAAGTATACGGATTTAGTACCATCCTTTTCCGCAAGAACGCCCACATAACTAAAAGAGTCTTTCTTACTAACCGCAAATGCATACAGCTTGTAGAATTTAAGTCAGTCCATTGGCACATAAAACAATCTTTTAATTCTTCCTCATTTTCTCTAATAAGATGTTCTTTGTCTAACACATCTTTGTATTGTTCGCGTATTGTCGCAGTGTTTTCCATGTACTCCAATTTTCGCCTTTTTCATCCATTTCCTCTAATTTCAGTTGTGTTTTCCTTCCACGTACAGCGTATGGCATGCATAATGGGGTAATTTCCTTTAGCGTAAACGGATAGAGTTTACTACCAATATTTACGCGTCGTCGTACAACCTCTGGACGAATGTTAGGCATATTTATCAATCCCAATTCCGAAATGACTATTTCTTTTGGAATTGTAGAATATGGTGTTGTAGATTGTGTAAAATATGTACTACCTGCTTTAATGTAGCACTTTTGTAAGATTTTTTGTTTATCTTGACTGTCCTCCTGCTCTACTATCTCCAAATAATTTACAGGTAAATAGTTAAAACTAAAAGCCGAAAGCACATACTTTATCAATTTTTCCCTTTCCGTTGGTTTTTCGGACAACTTAATTTGCAAGCCCGTCAATTTCTTTGTATTGCCGTTCCCCCAATACATGTACTGTAGCAGGTTATCATACACTAAACAACAGCTATTTTGTAGCTTGTCCGATAACTTACTCCACATTTTGGCAAGTGGTACCGAGTACATCAGCGCCTTTAGGAAGTATAAATTACTATCTTCCAATAAGGTTAAACAGTCTTTTAAGGGATTATACACCCGTTCCGCACTGACATAGCTTCCAATTGCACAGTTGTATATTGTCGCTTCCAATCGCGTAATACCATGTTCTTTGGCCAAAGTAAACGCAAATGTTTCCCTTAAACGTTCATCTGGACAACGTAAAAAATCTAGTATATGATTGCCAAGTTGTTTATTAACACCAGGACTTGTTATCTGACACACAAATTTGTTGTATATCTTAATTCTTGAATTGGTTGTTAGCCATGTTAAACAATCAATTCCCACAATTTTATCGTTGTCAACTATAATATTACACTTTTCTTCGTATTCGCCTTTATAGCAAAAGTTATGGTTTGTAGTTAAATAATTACACATCTCCATCTTGCTAAATATGCCCGCAAAATCTTGGGTTACATCCATGTCAAAAAGATAATAATAATCTTTTTTGAGTCCATCTAATATATCTGCTAGTTCCTCCAATAAAGTTTCCAACTTAACATCTGCTAGTTCCACTTTGTACGGGGTACATATAGGATTTTGGAATTTTTTATTAATACATTCGAGGTCTTCTTTTCCGATAATTTCTTTTACACTCTGGCCCATCTTGTTAGTGCTTTCTAGAGAAAACGGAAGCTTAGCTTTAACACCATGCCTAGCAGAAACAAACCGATCGAACTTTCTTCGTAGATAACTGTTAAATGCACCACAAATTTCTTTTTTAGGATAAACATCCTTTTGTTTGCAGATGTTTGCTCGGCGTCAGAAAGGTTGCAAATTTTAACCAACATTATATTGCCACAAAATGGTTCTGTAATTGGTGTGTGTAGTCCACCAGTCAGCATCTGCTCGCATTCGACATAACAACTATTACCATAGCTTGATGCACTCGTACGCAGGTAGCACAACAACATTTCGATCTTTCGTAATTGAATACGAAAATTGCCCTTATGTACCCTACAGAGTGGGGGCGAATATTGCCGAAGATAGCCGAATATGTCGGGCACAGTAATATCGCTTACATTCTCTTGTTTAGGAACAGTTTTGTTATCCGACCTAGGTCGGATTTAATCCGACCCAGGTCAAACTGGGCAGGGGTGCGCATCGACATATATCCGGATATATGTAGGATGTTAGGTTAGGATGAAATTACTCCATAGGGTGAAATTGCCTCAGTCCTAGGTTGGATGTGGAGCTGTCGGGGGATAGGTTAGCTAGTGTTGTCCGGAGTTAGGTTAGGTTAGTTGGGCTTGTGTGGACTTAGGTTAGATAAAAGTAAAAATTGATAAGTTAGACCGTTTTTAAAGAGTTTTCTCATTAAAAACCCATTAGCACTAATTGCTTTTTATTGAGTTTCTCATTAAAAACACATTAGCACTAATTGCTTTTTATTGAGTTTCTCATTAAAAACACATTAGCACTAATTGCTTTTTAATGAGTTTTTCCATTAAAAACCAAGTGTGAACCTAGGTCAGATAAAAGGAAAAATTAATAGGTTAGGTCAGCGCCGCGTTCTTTATTTATAAAAGGGGGTGCGCATGGGCAGTGCGCATGGGCAGGGGTGCGCACGCGCAGGGGTGCACATTGGCAGGGGTGTGCATGCGCAGGGGTGCTCATGGGCTGGGATGTGTCTGGGCGTACACGAGGGAAGCGGATGTTAACAGTCACCAAGCATCCACTTCTTTATTTGGATGGTGTCGAGTACTTGCCTGCGTATGTATCCGGAGTAAAAAATACGATTTGTACACGCAGCTTATTAATAAAATTAGTTTATCGAGGGAAGATGACAAAAGGTACATCATTCCTAATAGTACAGCAATCTACGCATGGAGGCATAAAGATATAAGATAGTTGTTTATATTTGTATAGATTTTGTGAATCTATTGTGTATATTAGTTTTAAGATTCCATAATTTTTAAGCTCCTCGCCCACCTTCCAAATCCTTCCTGCTTCTATCCTGGTTGACAGAGTATACGTGTTATCTCCACGTGATGTTCGCGGAACACAGCGGTTTTAGATTTCTCGGGAGATGGTCGGCTAAGGCATATGTCTTGCGTAGCAAAAAAAGGTTCTAAAGATGGAGTTAAATATAGATGAGCAAAAATTAGTGCTTTGGGTCTTTAAAAGGCATAACTTTGTATGGGGTGGTCTTATTTAAAATCTATTTACAGATTTGGGGTCCCTAAAAAATTTAATATTAGTTGATACCTAGCAAAATATATTTATCTTAAAAGAGTGACTACCCCCGCGTATAATAAATACAATATAACACTTGTCGACAAAAAAGTTGTAGGGAAATTTAAAGACGAATTTAATGGGGGTTCAGTATTAGAATTTGTTGGTAGTAGGGCTAAGTCGTACTGTATTGTAGGCGAGAAAAATACGATTAAAAAGATTAAAGGGGTCTCACAAAGTGTAGTTATGTAAAACCGAGGGTGCTACAACCTATAACGAGCATATACCCCCAAAAGGGATGGGCATGCAACTACGCAACAGTGCGTGGGAGAATTAGAATTCTCTCCAATAAGAAATTAAAGTTTCTATGTACGTAGCACCAGTCATTGGGAAATGGTAGAAATGTTAAACCTATAAAGACGATTAGTAATTGTGGTTTAGAAAAATAATAGTTTTCTTGGACTAAATAAAATAGTTTAAAGTGATTAGTGTATATGGCTACATATTCTCGTACATATCCACAACCATCTGCTTACGTCCGCATACGGGCATGGCGATACCTGTAGTTTTTGTTTAACAAATAATAAGAAAGATACGTTAGGTGTTAGTGTGGAAGCCCATTGTCGTTTGAATAATGTTTGGAAATTATCAAAACGGTAGCGGGTCGAAGTTTAAGTTAGATGGATGATTGACCGAGTTTTTTCTACCTTTTACGAGGGAATCGGGGGTTGACGGACATCGAGCATCTAATTCTGCATCGTCCAGGGTTAAGCTTATATATCCGTCAGCAGCAAAGTACTTAAACTGTGGGTCTTGCGGTATCGCTTTTACGAGAATGGGCAGCTTACAGCGACACAAGGAAAAACAGCACGGTATGTCATTAAGCCGTAAACGTTCAGCCCTGCCAGCAGTTGGAGAGCCTTCCCCGAAGCAGTCACGGATTCTGTGTAAAGTGTGCGACATGGAGGTGTTAAAGTCTGCATACTCTGGTCATCTACGGAGCAACAAACATAAAAATGCATCAGTTACCGCTACTAACGACGATAGTGTAGAAATAGTTAGCACAGCGTTTAACAACAGTATGGCTAGCTATCGCAAAAAGAACGCTAGTGTCGACGATGGAGTGTCTTAGTTTCTTTGGAAACAGAAAGAGCGGTTTATTCGATTACTTAATAAAAAAAGAATACAACATACAGCAATAAAAGTTAATTGCGAACTCTACGACGTTTACACAAAAATGGGGGAAGAGACTACCGATGTGAAATCCTTTAACACAAAAAGTATGGTTATAACGTCTTCTAGTAATCCGGAAAATATGTACGAGGTCTTAAACGGAACCATGTACACACCAACTTTATACCCAATTAATTAATTAATAAAATCAGTTTGTCGGGCGAGGACAACAAAAAGTACATCATTCCTAATAGTACAGCAACCTACGCATGGGGTATAAATATATAAGATAGTTACTATATTTTATTGTGTTTCCTTGTACAAACAATTAAGGTAGGTCAGTAAGCAGTATTAAATTGCTATTAATTGACTCGCATTTAGCGTACTTTCCTACTGTAATTAACGTATTTGTTTGGAGAAGATATACACTTTTAAAAAGAAATTATATACAGCTTTCACATGTAATTCGGAGGATGATTACGTAAAAGTCGACCTTCCCATTTACATATTAAAAACACATTACATTGGAATGTTTTTACATTATTCTCATATTGTTAGATTAACGACAATATGTCTTATTTACCGAAAACACTTTTCCGCTCTTATTAAACAGTACATTAATCTCTTTTTGTTATAGGTCTTTTTTAAACAACACATTAATTTCTATTTTTTGTTACAGGTTACTTTAACCTGCTTGGATTTGGTTAAACGAAGAAAATAATGTTATACTTTGTAAAAATTGTAATTAGTTTATTAAACTGTAAATCGGATAAAATAAATTATTAAATTTTTGCGTGCTTAATTTATTTGTGTTAATACTGCTACGTGTTTGGTTAAAAGGATTCTAGATATTAAAAAGAAGAGATTATTAGAAATCAACATTGATAAAAACCTTAAAATTGAGATAGCTCCCTGGGGAATGATGCTATCTAAGAAATTCTTAGAGATTCGGGTAGCTGAGAAAATTCTAATATTAATTGATACCAAACAATGTAACTTTATCTCTTGGGTAAAATTGGCTAGTCATAGAAAACTTTTTGGTTCAGATGCGGGAGCAAAGAGAAAATTTAGAGGCTCAGAGTCTTGAAAGGGGTATAACTTTGTAAGGGATGGTCCGATTTTAAATCTGTTTGCAGATTCGGATTCTGCGTAAAATTCTAGACTAGTTTAATGTGTCACATAGCTAAAAAATTTATGCGGACGGTCAGAAAATCGTTGCTGGTAAAAAATCTTAAAATTGGGGTAGCTCTCTGGGGGATGATGCAATATAAGAAATTCGTAGAGATTTAGGTAGCTGAGAAAATTCTAATATTAATTGATACCAAACAAGATAGGGTTATCTCGAAAGATGCAATGGCTAGTCGAAGAAAACTATTGTGCAAAATTTAAGATGGTAATGTTATTTATTACTGTCGCCAGATGTGGGAGCAAATGTGGATTGTGTGTGGAAATGTGGCGTTCATCTCCACATTTCCACCTTATGGGATTTACATATAGTCGAAGAAAACTATTTGGTCCAGATGAGTGAGGAAAATGAGGAGGGAAATGAGGAGATGAACTCCACATTTCCACACCACCTCCTCATTTCCACCTTATGGGAATTTACATGTAAATGTGTGTGGAAATGATAGATTCGGGAGGAAATGAGGTTCCAGTCGCCCCATAAACCTCCTACTGATAACAAATGCAGGAACAAGAAATCCAGGTAGAGGAACGGCGTCTAGTTTATTGGTTACCCCGAATAGAACGACTGAAGTTTGTTTATTCTGCAAGCAAGACCATAAAACAGAATTTTGTATGGCAGACATCGCTTTAGAAAAGAAACGTGAAGTTTGAAAATCCAAGGGTATTTGTTGCCGTTGTACGAAAGGAAACCATAGAGCCAAAGCTTGTAAAAACAGGTTTTTAAAATGTAAAGGCTGTATTGGAAAGCATGCAACGACTATGTGCGATGCAAATTATAAAGCAGGTAGAAGTAATCCAACAACGAATAAAGGAAGGATTAACGCCGCGGTATCGAACAATAGTAGTGCAGTGAACCCATCAATTGTATCTAGTTTACTGACAAATATAAGTCAAAGTGTATTATTACAAACGGCCTGTGTTTACGCATAAGGTGACAAAGAAAGAAAGCTCATTAGATTGGTTATTGATGGTGGAAGTCAACTTACCTTCATTAGGGAAACCGTTTCGCGAAATTTAAGTTTACCAGTAGTAGGTAAGCACCGCTTCAGCATTGCCGCGTTCGGAAATATTGCAACAGTTCCGCCAAAACTGTATAATCGAGTGTTAATTACTTTAAAGGGCCAGCATACTGATGAGTTACTAAGAATAGAAGCAGTTGAAGTTCCAGAAATTTGTACCGATTATTTAAATGTTCTTACAGGGAGCGTTGAACAATATAAACATTCACAGACGGCAGATAGTAAAGCTTACGATTCTGATCAGGAATTAATTAACGAAGGAATTAGCATGCTTATAGGAGCAGACAATTATTGGTCAGTGGTAGCGGGAAATAATATACGTTTTGCTCAACGTTTAGTAGCTGTAGATACTAAATTCGGGTACACGCTGCATGCCCATTTCCTGTGGATACTACTAAGGTAGCAGAAAATTTGCACACGGTGTTTCACGCGAGTTTTGTGGACATTGACGCGGAAGCAGTGCAGAAAATGTGGGATTTGGACACAATTGGTATAGGTAAAGAAAATGACGAAAAGAACAGCCTTTGCGAAAATTTCGTGCAGAATTGCATTGTGAAAAATGGTAATCAGTATCAAGCTGCGCTGCTGTGGAAAAGCGAGGAAACAATAGTAGAGGATAATAATCTTATTAGTACTCGAGTTCGTGCTAAAAAACTGAAATTTAAATTGAGCAATACCGGTAAATTGGATGAATATAATGCTGCTATTAAAGATATGATAAGCAACAATTTATGCGAAACTAATTCCTGATAACGCAATCGAAACGCAAAAAAATGACCGCGTGTATTATATGCCGCACAGACCCGTTGTTAGGGAAGACAAAGAAACAACTCGCTTACGAGTGGTTTTTGATGCGTCATCACATGCACCAGGACATAAATCTTTAAATGACCTGTTAGAAAAAGGCCCTAACTTAAACCCCGAATTAATTAAAGTTCTACTTAACTTTCGTGTGGGTCAAATAGGTATAACAGCGGATATTGAAAAGGCGTTTTTACAGATAGCTATGAATCCCAACGATAAAGACGCGCATCGTTTTGTGTGGTATGACGATAGTAATACACTGCAAACGTATCGTATGAACCGCCTAACATTCGGTGTGACTTGTAGCCCGTTTTTATTAAGTGCGGCGATAAGAAAGCATTTGAATGATAATTTAAACCTCGATCCTAGACTAATAAACATTTTAAGGGAAGGGTTTTACGTAGACGATCTTGTTGTTAGTATTAATAATAGTAAAGATGCGGAACGTATAAGGATTTTCGCAACGAAACTTTTTGAACAAGCGTCGATGAATCTACGTAAATGGAAAGATAGCAATATGGAGTCTGACAAGAGAGTGAATCACAAAAAACATCGACCCAAAAAGTGTTAGGAATTAATTGGTGTAACACAAGATATAGAATTAGTGTCGACTTAAATAATACGATAGATTATATAAATTCAGTGCATACGATAACAAAACAGCATGTGTTACAGACGATTGCTCGAATTTATGATCCAATAGGTATCATAGCACCCTCTTAGTTAGATAAAGAAAATTAATTGGGATGATTCTATACCCCAGGATATGGTAAAGGAATGGCTAGTGGGTAGTCAAGAATTAATCGCTTTAAAGAACTTTTCCGTTCCGCGCTGCGTGTAGAATAAGGGAGCCCCGCGAATTACAATTGCATGTTGTTTCGGACGCTTCTTTAAGAGCATATGGCGTAGTGGCGTATATTCGACAGATTGAGTTAAACGTTGAAATTAGTACTACATTACTGTGCTCAAAAAGCCGGGTGGCGTCGTTAAAGAATTGCAGCGATAAGATGTTAACGCTACCGCGTTTAGAGCTGACTGCAGCATTGCTAACGGCTAGGCTACTAAAGTAGCAGTGTTATGGAGAACCTAATACAGCCCTTTTTAAAAGGGTGTAAATATCTTGTAAAGGGCATGTGTATTATTGAAAAGAAAAGTATGTATGTGTTAAGGGTATGTATGTGCAGGTGTGTGTGTGTGTGTTTGGATTTGTTAGGTCTGAGGATAACTATGGAGAAATTGCGACAGCCCTTTTTAAAAAGGTGTAAATATCTTGTGAAGGGCATGTGTATTATTGAAAAGAAAAGTATGCGTGTTAAGGGTATGTATGTGCAGGTGTGTGTGTGTGTGTGTGTTCGTGTAAGCATGTATGGGGGTCATGTTAATGGAGAAGTTGCGACGCCCTTATGATAAAAGTGTAAATATCGATCAGGTAGTTGTTTATTTTTTAAAATAAAGGTATGTATTATTATGTGTACGTGTATGCGTGTGGTTTAGTCGTCGTCGTCACGTGTAATTAGTTTATAAAAAAATATAAAGATGTATGCGTTGTAAATTGAATTGTATTTTTGCTAAAAAATAAAAAAGTCTCCTCGTAAATTCGTATACATTGTATGAAGCAAAGCATATATACGACGACGACGATGAAAGTCTGTCTGCAGAACGTATTGATATGGAATCGTTTATTTTTAGAAGTTTAATATAAAAGGTCAAGTATGTGTGTGTGTGTCGATAATTATTTTATTATTTGAAGTCGGGAATCGCTTTTGATTTAACATTGTATGCACAAAAAATAGCTTCTTTGAACGCGTAAAGAAATACTGTACTTGATGGTTACGTTATCGGGAATAAATTTTTAGTCTGCTTAAAAATATCTGTTAGTATATTATACAGATCAAAAAAGCCCCCGATGAATAGAGATATTGTAATAATGTGTATGGAATATATATGGAATCAATTAATTTGTTTCAACTGAAAAAATTTGCTACATTGCGCGTGATATATTTGGGTTAGATAGTTTTAATAGCCTTTATATGTAAATGTGTATTGAATATTTTAATTTCAGTCACATCGTTTGAACCATTAATTATATAGGAATCCATTATTTTTAACAAATATGGGTTTATAGATCCTCGAAATAGTAGCCGATTGAAATTTTATATTCCTTATCAATACCAAGTCGGGAAAATTGCTCAGCTACATCTTTGAATAAAATATACATCAATAATTTTTATGTGATTTCAATATCCGACTAATAAAGAAGATCGTTTAATTTAATGAGCTCTTTTGCCCAGACAAGGGCAATGCTATTTAATTCTAATTAATTGCTATTTTAATGTCATCATCGTGTATGCGCTTGGGGCCGCTAATCAGATGCGTAATAAATTGTATGTCTTTAGCGTGATATAAATACAGGATCGCTTGTAAGGCTTTTTATCTTGTGAAATAAATTAGAGAATTATCAACGTGTTTTTATCGTGCAGCCTGCATTAAAACAGGTAAGAATTTTAAATATATTTTTTAACTTTATGTAATTATATTCGTAATTAGAAATAACATGGACTTAATTAAAAGGATAAATTCAGTAAGCCGAATCGATAAGAAAAAGACCGTAAGAGTGAAGGATCTGGAGTTACAGCGCCCTTATCAAGTTTTGAACATTAAGCCTCTACGGTCGAAAAAAAAAATTTTCGGCTCATTCTCGTCGAATTAGAAGAATGCGTTGTGTTCCTTCCGCAGAGAATCGTGGACGTAATTAGCGACAAGGATATCGAGGATCTGAACAAACAGGAGTGGCTTTGCTTGCACTACCTAGGAGCATTCGAAGTTGGTTAGTATTTAATTTTTTTAATTTTTATTTAAAAAACTAATATGAAATTCGTTTATTTTAAAGGTAAACCTAATCCTGCGGCAAGCATTGCCTTCTGCTGCATGGACGAAAAACAAAAGGATCCATCATCAGCCCTCACGAATCCTCCCAAGGAAAATCAAGAACAGCAAGACCAAAAGCCATCCACATCGTCATCACGCTAGAATACCTACCTATACATGGTAATTAATTTTTATAATTTTAGTATTTTTACATGTTGATTTTTAAAGTTATGAGTATTAAATATAGAATTAGATCAGCAACCTTGTACAATCGTGATATGCTAATTGCGGATTATCCGCATAATTTTTATAGAATCGCATGCAAGGAATTGCCTGCTGATTTAAAAGAATTTAAATATCGGGACGGTTTTTTGATTGGGGTTGAGCCCTTTTTCTATTTTGCATGCAGTTTAATTTGATCGACTATTTAGCGTGCTTAAAATATTCGGATTCTAACACAATAGCGTTTTGCTTCACCGACGTGTCTCGTATGAAAGAAAAGCTCTTTGAGTTATGTAAATACGACAGAAAAGTATTCTATAATATTAGCGAAAGCATTTCGGTCAGTATTAGGTCATTTAGATTTGCAGATCAATCTGCCGTATCACCATTAAGAACAGTGTTTAGTTTTCAGTATAAATGTGAAAGTGACATTTTCTTTTATGCAGTTCTAAGAATCGATTGCCTATACGTGGACTTAAAGAATAGAGAATTCATGTTTTTAACTCAATTTATTAATTTTTTGCTGATTTGTAAAAACCCCCGCATGCGCTTGCATGAACTCGCCAATTTATTTGTCTATAGTAAATGTATTAGAACGGCAGATATCTTTTCTATAAAATCATCTAAAAATTAGAGATTCAAAAAAATATGCTATAGACTTATCCTTTTGTATAAATTTTTAAACGCGTGCAACTTGTTAGGGCAAAACGCGAACTGCATGCCGAATTAGAAGCCATTTTATGGTCGTGCGATTTATCGCCCAAAGACGATACGCCAAACGTATTAGTAAAATTGCACGGCTCAAAATACAGAAAGTTGGCATTGAAATACGAAAAAAATGTTAACTAACAGAAAAATTAAAACGGACGTGGGCGTTTCAATGTGTTGTAATCAGATGCTACAGTTGTATCAAAAAGTGCAGGCAATTTTAATGAAATGTCGTAAAACTAAAGTATTTCGTAATTGGGTTCGAATATTAAAATCACAAATTCACAACACCGAATCGATTTTAAGAACGGGGAACAAACTTCTTCGCTCTCGGTTAGTTATCTGAACCTATTCGAAAATCTTCTATGCCATATGAAAAAATATAAAATACTATTTAAAAATCTATTAAAAAAACTACTGCGGCAGAATGTTCCTAAACAATGGATGTGTTCTCAACGCGCGACGGAAAAAGTAGGTAGGTAAGGCCGGTCCTAATTCAAAACGCGACAGACGTATTTTCCATGTGTAGAATACACCTGCACCGTTTTGAATTAGGATCGGCCCTATATAATTTCAATGTAAAATAGTCGTGAAAACATTTCAATGTAAAATAGTTGTGAAAACATGAATTTTTATATACTTTCAATGTAAAATACTTGTGGGCACGTTTTGAATTAGGATCGGCTTTATATTACTTTCAATGAAACATATTTCAAAACACACGTATGTTGAAAAATGTAAGTGCAGAGAAGAATGTGTGTAGCTGTTTTGAATTCGGTTTTCTAGCGAGAAGTTACACGTGCACCGTTTTGAATTAGGATCGGCCCTATATAATTTCAATGTAAAATAGTCGTGCAAACATTTCAATGTAAAATAGTTGTGAAAACATGAATTTTTATATACTTTCAATGTAAAATACTTGTGGGCACGTTTTGAATTAGGATCGGCTTTATATTACTTTCAATGAAACATATTTCAAAACACACGTACGTTGAAAAATGTAAGTGCAGAGAAGAATGTGTGTAGCTGTTTTGAATTCGGTTTTCTAGCGAGAAGTTACACGTGCACCGTTTTGAATTAGGATCGGCGTTATATACTTTTAATGTAAAATGTGAAAACCTGAATTCTTATATACTTTCAAATGTAAAATACCTGTGGGCACGTTTTGAATTAGGATCGGCTTTATATTACTTTCAATGGAACATACATACTTCAAAACACACGTATGTTGAAAAATGTAAGTGCAGAGAAAATGTGTGTAGATGTTTTGAATTTGGTTTTCTAGCTAGAAGTTATAAAGTATGACAGATGCAAAATATCGCATTCAAGTCAATTGTGTTTAATTAAAGTGGATTCTGATTTATGTTTAGAGGCTGCAAATACACATGGGACGGTTTCAATTCAAAATGTGTTCACTCTTGTGATAGGTTGAAAAGTGGGTTGGCAAAGTACGCAGATGGTGATAATCTGCTATATAAGGAGATTGCTCCTAATATTAATTTAATTAGTCAAAGAAAAGCAATATGGATTTTAATACTCTTAATAAAACCACATATCGCAAACCTTATGTAAATTCAAAAGATCTTGTAGTGAATAAGAGGTTTGAAGTTTTAAAAGTGGAAACAATCAAGACAAAATATGGAGAAAGAGTATTAGTGGAAACAGAAGAGTTCAAGAGTATATTGCCATTGAAATATTTTGAATACCTTCAAGCACATGGAGTGAAACAATTAAATGAAAGTATTGGCTCGAACAAACACGTATACATAACTAGTAAGGGATCGATCGGTCTAACTGTCAACATAGAATTTTCAGAATAATATGTCACTAATTTAAGAAATTAGTTTATTATTATAACACATCTAAGTCGATTGTATAAAGAATGATGTATTAAATTAAAGTGGGTTCTGATTTATGTGCGTTTTACTTTGAGTTTACTACCTTGTTTAGAGAAAGTCTTGTTTCAAAAGAGAAACTTTTATAAAAATACTTTTTTATTTTACAAATTGTTGAATATTTTGATCTAACTATTTATAAATGAAAAAGTATTTATTAACTCCCGTTCTTGAAGTATCTGCTGCTCCCTCGCCGCTAGTTCCTCTTTTTTTTGCTTTATTATTTCTAACTCCAAATATATACGACGCAGTAGCTTCTCTCCGCGCTTTTTAAATGCGTTAAGCAACTCTACTGTGTCATCTTCATAGGATTTGTCATCTTCACAGCAAACAGCCATATTAGATTCTGTACATAACTTTTTCATAGCCGACATGTTTTTGCCTAATCTGTGAGCATAACATAAAAGATTATTGTAGGTTCACCTTTTCTTTTGTATACTACCTGATGTTTCTGAGAGGATCAGAGTGTGTCAACGATCCTACGATAGACTCAGAATTTCCAGAATGGTTTTTTGATCTAATGTAACTTATAAATTAGTAGCGTTTTAAAAACACATGTATAAATGTGAAAAAGCACTTACCGTGATATATCTATTACGTCACTATCAAAAATAGCAGAGTGTTGAGTTGAAGCGAAGAACAACCAAAAACTTCTTTAATCACGTCTTCGTCAGAATGTAATATAAATTGCTCTAGAACTTTTACGTTGGTACTATTACAATTTTTGATTGATGATAAGTTACTCATTTTTAAAAGTTGATAGTAATAGTAACTAATAATTATACAAGAGATCTGATTGAATACTGTTGGTAAAATCTACGTGAAGTATTTATATTGAATAATAAACTGATCTGTTAGAAATAATTAAAAATTTGCATCGTTTTCTGAAAAAATTCAGCTCTGTAATCTATTCTAATGAACAAAACAGTATGTAAGCGAATATAATTATACCTCAGCAGAAATAATGAATTAGTTTCATTGTCTGAAAAAGAAATTACAATGAATGCACATAATAAAAACCCTAAATTAGATTAATTTCGTTATAGATTACCGCTGACATAATTTATATGCATATATAGGTAATTGTGTGTTTACGCGATTTTATGCTGTATAAGAAATTTTTTTAAAGGTACTGCTCAGCAGAAGTAATGAATTAGATTCATTGTCTGAAAAAGAAAATGCAATGAATGCACATAATAAAAAACCTAAATTAGATTAATTTCGTTTAGATTACCGCTGACATAATTTATATGTATATATAGGTACTGCTCAGCAGAAATAATGAATTACATTTATTGACTGAAAAAGAAATTGCATGAAGGCGCATAATAAAACCTAAATTAGATTAATTTCGTTTTATATTACTGCTAGCATAATTTATTTTCCATAAAAAATTAACAAAAATTGACTTTATATGCATATATAGGGATATAGTAATTTGTGTGGGGGTATGTTTACGCGAATCATGCTGAATAAGAAAAATTCTTTAGTTCTATCAACGTACTGGAAAATGTTTTTCTTAATATCGGGTTTTTAAAAAAACCATGAGTGCGTGTAAATTATTATATTTTTCTTTAGATTAATTTCGTTTAAAATAATGCAATGCAAATGATCCTTAAGTAGTAATATATATAGAATAAGTTTTAGATTACCGCTGACACAATTTACATGCATATATAGGTAATTTGTGTGTTTATACGATTTAAAGGTACTGTTATATGATAAAACTGCAGAATGTTTTTTTAATACTGGGTTTTTTAAAAACCATGAGTGCGTGTAAATTATTAAACAAAGACGGTTTAATCTGAGACATTTTCTCAAATTTGCTTTGTTTTTATTTAAAATATTCCATATGTAATCATAAAAAAATAGCGCTGTAATGATAGTGTATTTTCTGTACACATAATAAATCAAAGGTCGTATAAAACATTTTTATTATTATACTGCAAACAAGAAATTTTTTTTGTAGTAAACGCAACTGAATGAAAAATGATGTTGTATGCTAATTCTTTTTACAGTTGTTTTGCTTCCGCTAGATGATTATGTATGTTCCATTGAAAGTAATATAAAGCCGATCTTAATTCAAAACGTGCCCACAAGTATTTTACATTTGAAAGTATATAAGAATTTAGGTTTTCACATTTTACATTATTGGCGCTTTGTGAGTTTATTAAAAGATTTTCATATGTATCCATAAAAAATAGCGCTGTAATGATAGTGTATTTTCTGTATACACATTATAAATCAAAGGTCGTATAAAACATTTTTATTACTATACTGCAAACAAGAAATTTTTTGTAGTAAAAACGCAGCTGAATGAAAAATGATGTTGTATGCTAATTCTTTTTGCAGTTGTTTTGCTTACGTCAGATGATATTTTGTATAAATAGTAAATAGAGAAATACGTATATTAAGTAGTGTATTTGATTTTCTATAGAATCATGAATTCTGAAACCGTATCCGAGATTAGTAGCGCAATTTTGAGATTAACTGTAAAATGCGTGAATCTAATTAAATCAGTGAATAAAATAACGAAACACATTTTAATTATCAAAGCAAATATTAGTATATTGAAGCTTGCTATTAGAAATAAGGTATACGAAGACAATCAACAAGAAAATCCTAGTAGGCTGAAATCTAATTTGGCACATCTTAAAAGCTACCTTGTACGATTGATGCACTTGAAACGCTCTTTGGAATATCGTGGTAAAGGTGTTGATGCAACGCTTTCTAGAGGTCATACTCGAAAAAATTTGATTTGGCATGATGTACAATCATGTTTTGGAAGTCGAATAATTACGGGACTTATTACCAATTTAAATTATAGAGATCCTCTAGTGTTCTTAGACAAGGCGTTCGCTAGTTTTAAACGCAAGATTGTTGCTTGCTTAAAAAAGTCAATGTTGAAAGTTAATGTAATATTTGCCGCTAACTTTGTTAAGCCTACAACTGGCGAAATAGATTTGAAAACGTTTCCTACTGCAAATCGTCACATCGATATAAATACCAATCTCAAGCTGTGGTATAAGGAGAACGTATTGAACAAGATTTCGAAGCGATTAGAAGAATTTAGCGAGAAAGATTCTGGTTGGGCAATCCAAGAAGTTTTACACTTGAGGGTAAATATAAACAATCATGATCCACTTAAAGGAGGGTGTTCAACGTTTGTACCGGTTCCGGACTTTATAAAAAAAAGCTGTGGTAAATGTAATAAATAACGATCAACATTGCATTCTTTGGAGCTTGGTTTCCGCTTTATATCCTGCTAAACAAAATAGTCAGAGAATATCTAGCTATCCACATTTTGATACAGTATTACGCTACAATTCAATTCAGTTTCCAATCGCATTAAAAGACAAAAAATTGAGAAGCTTAACAATCTCGCAATTAACCTATATTGTATAGAAAATACTAAAATACTGCCATTTTGTTTAAGTGAAAATTTTAAAAAAATTGAACCTATTAATCTGTTAGTTTTAAATAATGATTCCTTACAATATTCTCGTCCGACAAATGCTAATGAGAATCACTTTCATTTTACTTGGATTAAGGATATGTCAAAATTATTTGCAAAACAGTTGTCTTCACATGAACATAGAAAATTTTTTTGTTATAGATGTTTAAATAATTTTAGTACAGCAGCATTACTTAAGCGTCATTCGAATTATTTCGAAAAACAGAATACTTGCTCAATAAGATTACCCGAAGAATCCGAAAAGTATCTAACATTTAAACATTTCCACTATCAAGAAAAAGTATCATTTGTAGTTTATGCAGATCTCGAATGTATATTAGAACCATGCAATGAGTCGGAGGTAATACTAAACACAGTCTCTTACCAAAGGCATATACCCTTTAGTGTAGTGTACTATTTGAAATGCTCGTATGATAATAAATATTCCAAATTTCAATTGTATCGCGGAAAGGATTGTATAGAATGGTTTGTTGCTCAATTGAAACAGATTTCAGAAACGACTAATAAAATTTTCTGTAACCCAAAACCTATGAATCCTTTAACAGAAGAACAAAAGTCAGCATTTAAATTTGCTCTTCATTGTCACATTTGCAAAAAACCTTTTAGTATAGATGATATTAGAATTCGCGATCACTGCCACTTTACAGGTGAATTTCGAGGAGAGGCTCATCAAGATTGCAACATCAATTATCATAATTTTCAACGAACTTCGTTCGTTTATGAAATCGATTTGTCGTCCGTCTGTCTGTCCGTCTGTCCGTCCGTCTGTCCGACCGAGGCCTTTCCAATGGTCGGACATTAATGTGTGATACATCAATCGATTCAGCTCGGTGTCCAGAGCTTAAGTTTTGATGTCAGTTAAAATCGGGCCACAGGGACGCCGAACCCGCGGGAAAATCTACAGGGATAATTAAAATTTTTAATAAGTTTAAAATCAATATGCGACACATATTTGAACAATTTATGGCATTTCATGCCAATTATTCCAAAATTATAGACATTGTTTAAACTTAAATTTTGATTGCCGAAAATAATTAGATTCATATAAAAAAAAAATCTTATCTTATTGATGAGAACTAATATATAGCTTTTAAAATATTTATTCAATAAAATAAAATATATTAAAATGTCTCTTTTGTTGTTTATAAATTTTTGTATTTTATCTGAATACTTATAATTATTACAACATAATAATTTTAATTTCTTTAAATTGTTTTAAAGTAAGTCTACATTTGGAAGTTCGTTGCGACAATGCCTTGCATTTTCAACTTGTTTTTATATGATACCGGTAGTTTTTCATAACTTATCAGGCTACGATTCGCATTTCATTATTAAAAAAATTGCGTTAGGGTTTTCAGGTTTGGTAAGAATTCTACCAATAAATAAGGAAAAATACATATCTTTTACAAAATATGTAAATGGTGCGAAAGTTAGTTTTAGATTTATCGATTCATTCAGGTTTATGGCATCTAGTATCGAAAAATTAGCTTCATACTTAGATGATAATAAAAAATCCATCACCAGGGAAAATTGTAACACCGATAATGAGTTTCAGTTACTTACGCGTAAAGGCATATTTCCCTATGATTACATTAACTCTTGGGATAGGCTCAATGAAACCGATTTACCCTGTAAAACAGCATTCTTTAATCGTTTACGCAATGAAGAAATCTCAGATGTAGACTACAATCATGCTAAACACGTTTGGCAAACATTTAATATAAAAACACTAGGGGACTATTCAGACCTATATTTAAAAACAGATGCACTGCTCTTGACTGATATATTTGAAAACTTTAGAAAAACTTGTATGTTCACGTATAAGTTAGATCCGCTTCACTACTTTACGGCTCCTGGTTTAGCTCTAGATGCAATGTTAAAACGACGAACGTTAAACTCGAGTTGCTTACTGCTATTGAAAAATAATGTTTTAGAACGGGGAATTCGTGGCGGTGTTTCTCAATGTTCGAATCGATATGCTAAAGCAAATAACAAATATATGAATGCAGATTATGATCCAAATTTCGATTCTAAATATTTAATGTATTTTGATGTTAATAATTTATATGGGGCTGCAATGTCTGAATATCTTCCATATGGAGAATTTGAATTTTTAGATGGTACCAGTCCAGATATAATACGTTTAGACATACTTAATATTCCCCATGATTCTGATGTAGGATATATTTTTGAATGCGATTTACACTACCCAGTATCTTTACACGAAATTCACAGTGACTTACCTTTGGCGCCTGAACATATAATACCAACCATACCTTCTAATAAATCAAACTTAAAAAAATTACTTACAACTTTATATCCAAAACTCAACTATATTATTCACTACAAGAATTTAAAATGTATTTAAGCTACGGTTTAGAACTGAAAAGATTCATAAGGTTCTTCGGTTTAAACAAGCTCCTTGGTTAAAAGAATACATTGATTTGAATACGAAATTAAGACAACAGTCAAAAACGGTTTCGATATATGCTTTTATAAAAATATGATAAATTTGGTTTATGGAAAAATGATGGAAAACGTACGGAAAAGGAAAGATGTGAAATTAGTGAGCGAATGGGAAGGACGGTTTGGAGCTCGTAGTTACATAGCGAAGCCTAATTTTCATAGTTGCACTGTGTTAGACAAAGATCTAGTCTTAATAGAAATGAATAAATTAGAGGTTTATTTAAACAAACCCATTTATGTAGGTTTCTCTATTCTAGATATTTCAAAAACCTATTTATATGAATTTCACTATAGTTATATAAAATCGCAATTTGCTAACGAAGCAAAGCTGCTGTACCCAGATACGGATAGTTTGATATACGAGTTTAGCGTTGAAGATATTTACTCTTATATCAAACAAGATATTCATAGATTTGATACTTCCGATTACGACCCTCATAACAAATATCATATTCCATTATCAAATAAAAAGGTTCCTGGTATTATGAAAGATGAAAACAATGGTGATATCATGCTAGAGTTTGTAGGGCTTAGATCTAAAATGTACACGTACAGAGTTCAGGATAGGATAATAAAAAAGTCAAAGGGATCTTCCTTAGCAAGTAATAAGCAAATTTCTTTTGACGATTATAAGAATGCTTTGTTTTATAAACAGACTGTACAGAAACATCAATGTTTAATGAGATCAGTCAAACATGATGTCTTTACTATTAAACAAAACAAAATTGTTCTTAATCCAAGTAATTATAAAAGAATTCTTAGTACCTCAACCACTGATACTAAACCTTGGGGGTATAAATATACACTCAGAAATGACTTGTAAAGCTTCAACCACTGGCTCAAATAAAGAATGCAATTTATTTTATCTCGATTAACAACTAATTTTTTTAGTTATAAAACTTCAGTGTTATGTTTATACCTGCACAAGTACGCAGTTTTTTTTTTGGATAATCTAAAAATAGGATACCTTTCAATCTGCCTGAGTTTGAACTATATATTAGTATAAATGTATTGTAGAGAAAAATAGTAGTAATAACCGTTCTGTTTAAAAAATCCAGTTTCTTAATAACATACCAGTTAGTTTATTTTGAGAAATGTATAACAAAACTTTTATTTTAAAATTGTCAATGTTTATGGTTGTTTACTAAATCACTTAATAATTCAAACATGTAAAAGATATTGTAAAAACATGTAAAAAATATTAATAAATAGACTGTGATTGCTAAATGATTTATTGTTTTTTCATAATTTGTAAAGGTACAGTAATAATAATAATAAAGTAATTATAATATTCTTATGCTGTTTGAGAGTGGATTGTATTTGACTATTTTATCATGAAGTATAAGGCAATGACAAGATGTATTTGGCAAAACGTTTCTGCTAGTTTCAAATTCTAATCTAATATCGACAGTACCAGATTTTAACGCTTCGTTTTGTCTAGAACAATCTATGACTACTAATGGTGCAATACTTCGTAAATCTTCAGGATTAAAAAGTGGTTCATTTTCCTTTTCGTAGTATGATTGCTGAAACTGGGCATACATCTCATATAACAACGCAGTCTGTTTATTCTCGAACTTCAAATTTAAGTTATCGTACAGGAAAATTTCTGAATTTAAATAGAGTTCCATGTTGGTTAAATAGCAATGATCAAAACGCCTGTAGTTGCTCATGTATCTATTTTTTCGGTTGGTTTGGAAACCAACAATCACAAATCTTGGTTTTTCTAATTGTGTTGTTTTAATGTTCCATGTATGACGTTTCGTTTCTTGTAGAAGTTGATATTCATGCAACTCCCATCCTCTAAACGGAATATGCAAATCCTGATTTTGTGCAACGCATTCTATTAAATTAATTCGTTGAGTATCATCAACGACTACATGCGGCATTTTCCATAAAACTTTGTTTAAAACAACTTTTATTTCTTCATCGGGTGTAGGATTAATTATAGCATTAGTATCAAAACTAGAACGTAGTAAAACTAACTCAAAACGGATGTTTAAAATAATTTTTTAAAAATCTTTGCATAATCCGAGAACCATTGAAAGGTTTATTGCAACATTAAAATTCCCATTGACATCAACTATTTGCGAATCATCCATAGGAAACCACCCAGCGTTTTGTAAATGTTTACTTTGATTGCTATTATCCCTTCATTATAGACGTTAATCCAAGATTCCGAACACGATCTACAATGATACCACCAATCTCATATCTAATTTCATCAAAAAGCAGCAAAATTCCATTATTTACAAACTTTGCTGTCTGAGACGGCGTTCCATCTGTTCTAATTAATTTGCCTTCTATGTACAGCATGCTCTTCGATGGTAAGGTGTATACATCTTGTTGTTGTATAGGGATTCGAATTTCATCATTATTGTTTAAAGATGTGTTAGCATAAGGTTGATGAGTATGTTTTTCAATATTAACAATTGCATTGTCGAAGTAAACTTTTTCACGCACGTTCAGTATTTCACTATTTATTCTACTTTTTTTTTAATTAAATGCAGTCCTAACGATTGTAGAAACTTCCGGTTTTGTGTTGTTAGCGGTCTTGAAACAATCAATCGAGTGTCGATTGCTTTGAAATTTCCAGCATTTATAGCAATTCTTGACATGTTGCGTGCATTATACTTAATACCCATGGCTATTGCAGATTTTTTTTAAATGCAACCTTACAGTTAGCAGTTCTCCTCTGAAATTAACTAAATTTCCATCTTGATCTACCACTTTAACTATTATTTCATTTATTATACGTGACTTGATTGGTAGATACATAATCGTAGGTGGGCACTCGATAATTTTAAAACCTGCAGGTACTTGAGGAAAAAATACATGTATTACATGGGCTGGTTTACTATTTAAATAGGATCCACTTGCAATATTACAATCGATTAAAACTGCATTCACTTTACAAATGTTGATCGCGGTGTCTGCTTGATGCGTGACAAATGCTAGCAATTTTCGCGGATTGAAACCAAGTAGAGAACCAATTAAATCCTTTTTGGTAAAATCCACATCTAGACTACATTTAATACTACATTTAAGTGTTTTATTGTCAGCTGTAATTTCTATATACACTGGCGTCTTTCTAGCGCTTTGTGATTGTTCCATACGACTACGCCATCTTTTATCACCTAAAGTTTTTTGAAGATATTTATTAATTTCTCTAATCTCATAAGCACCTTCAGGTATTTCTATGAATTCTCCGTTAGATCCATAATAAAATTTATTATTTATTCCTTTTTCTATGTTTGGAATTGTGTTATAAGACTCAAAATTTGTTAATCCTAATACGTACTCCGAATCATTATCCAAGTTTATAGGCGGATTAAAATTGCTTGTTAAAACTGAAGTGTTTCCCGTTAGAGTAAAAGTGTACGACATAACAACTTCGTACGCAGTTCTATGCACTACTTAGAAATTGTAAGCATAAATGACCGCAAAACACAGTACCGTACGATTGTTCTTGGTTAATGTTATAAAGAATTTTACATTTACCCCCGCTATTCAAATAACTTATCAACTCTGTTGGCGGTCGCAGGTTTCCGTAGCTGTCATAATAAATAGCACTACTACCGTACTTTTTGTAAGAGGTCCAATGCGTGCCTAAACCTTCTATTCCATCTAAATTAATTATACCACATTCTTTTAAATTAACTTTCTTGGGAAGATTGTTTCTCATGAACACTCCACGGAAATATGGTACTTCTAATTGCTTAACAAACTTTATTAATTCTACATTGCTTAGTGCTCGATTAGGTAAAATCAAGTTGCGTTCCTTTGAGGTTTTGCAAGGGCTAAAAAAAGACTAAAACCTTTTTTATAAGGTTTGATGTACATGCCGTTTCCGACTACAATGTCCTCCATTGCCTTGTTATGACGTTGTTTTTCCGCTAGTTGTTCCTTAGCTATTTTAGTATCTGAAACTGCTTTTGCAACAGCAGCTGCACCTCCAGTAAGAGTACCAAGAGCGCTTAGGCCTGCAAAAATTGGTATTAGTGGTAGAAAACCTCCTGTTTTAGGAATTGATATAATACGAGCTAATTTAATATGCTTCTTTTGTTTTGCTGTATTGGCTGCCTTAATGGCTATGTTGATTGCATCCATAATATTAGATCCTTTAGCCTTTTTTAAAGCTGTACGTGCTTGTTTGATAATACTTTTAATACCTAGCGTACTTCTTATTTTACGTTTCTTTATCAGTTTTCTTATTTCATTGATATTTTTTGTTCTCAGTGATGCACAGGCACCCATACCAAGTTTTACTTTAGCTTTCATTGCGGTAGCTACTCCAAATGCTGCTACTTTTTCACCTAAAGACGAGTCACCAGAATTTAGTCTTTCTGTAGCTAACTGAGCTAACTTCGAATCTGCTTGATGGCGTTTAGATAGATCCTTTTATTTGGAGTATGCAATATCGTGCTCCTTTCAAGCCTCGTCTAACTTGTTTATTCCCTTGTCTCCTCGAGCTAACCGTTCGATTAGTTTTGTACCCGGACCGCGAAATTTGTAACCCGGAATATGCGCTTCGAATGG
Source organism: Platerodrilus igneus (assembly GCA_036346225.1). Classification (NCBI taxonomy): domain Eukaryota; kingdom Metazoa; phylum Arthropoda; class Insecta; order Coleoptera; family Lycidae; genus Platerodrilus; species Platerodrilus igneus. Next base: position 151,021 of record JARFIW010001192.1, read on the forward strand.
TAAATTGTTAATTACAGTATTTAATAGTCCGTTCCCAGTACTTTTAGAATTATTATATGTAATCATTAGCGGACAACTATCCTCTCAAGCTGTGCAGTAAATAAATAAAATATTATGAATTAATGATTCTTTATATACTCGCCGTTTCTTATATATAATTCCACTTTTTTTACAAATCGAATTTAGTACTTGCAAACATACGTGTTGTGAAAGAATCAACACCTTTAACCATAAACAATAATGACATTGGCGTGCAATCCTTAGCTAAAAAGAAAAAACATAGCGTTCTTCTGCCTTCATGTATTCGCTGTCTAGTTGTTGGTCCTATCAAATTGCGGTAAAACCAACGTTATGATTGGGCTGATAGAACATCCTAATGGTTTAAAGTTTGAAAACGTATATGTTTATTCTAAATCACTTTATCAACCAAAGTATCAATACCTTGAAAGTCTACTGCGACCAATAAAAGGGATCAAATATTATACATTTTCCAGTTCTGATAATATTATATCACCATCTGATGCTCGAAATAATTCTATATTTGTTTTTGATGATGTAGCTTGCGATAAACAAGGTATCATTAGAGAATACTTTAGTATGGGGCGTCATAAACAAGTAGACAGTTTTTACCCTTGTCAAAGTTATACTCGTATACCTAAGCACTTACTACGTGATAATGCTAATCTTTTCGTTTTATTTAAACAAGTTGATTTTAACTTAAAACACATATATGACGATCACGTCAATACTGACATGAAGTATGATAAATTCCGTGAAATATGTGCTGCTTGTTGGCAAGACAAATACGGTTTCTTAGTTGTAGACAAAGATAGTGAACCAGATCAAGGAAGGTACCGAATAGGTTTTGATCACTTCATACATATTTAAACCTTCAGAGACGCAAGTATCGAAGAATTTTTTTACTACAATAAACTTTTTACGCAATGAACAAGGAGGCGATAAAAATTAAAAGAATTTTAATTAAGAAAAGAAACATTGTAAAAAACAAATTGTGCCAGTTAAAAGATAATGAAGTCGTCCAAGTGGAATCAATCTTACCCATAACATCACGATTAGAAACTATTGCTAATAAACTGGATGGGGAAAGTGTGGTAAGGAAAGAAAAATTTAAAGAAGAAGAAGAACTGCCTCATAGCAGTGTAAAAAAAATTAAACCTAAATTGCTAGAAAGGAACGTTGACTATATTGATTCGCCGGTTATTGCTCAGCATATACCGAATATAAAAAATGATGCCATAGAGGTAGATGATGATGATGATGATGTTAAGAATGAATACGAAGCAGAAATTAATCGAAATGCACAAGAAGCCCAGGAATATATTCAAAGCTTTGCCGATTCACCTGGTATGACACATTATCTCGAACAGCTACATCCGCTACCTCGAGAATATATTTACAATATGTTTAAAGATGTTAAGAACGAATTTGATCATAAATATGGTATTAGGTTTAACCCTGATTCAAATGGTCTTATGATAGGCAATTCGAATTTCGCGTTGGATGATGAAAATGTTCTAATAAATGATTTGAAATATAAAGGTACTCCTGGATTATACGAACTACTGTTTAAAAATATCCTGTCGGGTACAGTCATCAAGATCTAAAGTCGTACCTTGATATTGTGAAAAGAACAAATGCTAATAGAAGATATTATTCTGAAACAGAACAAATTCAGGGTAATACTTCATATAAGTACAAAATATAATATCTACATTAAACATACTTCCCAAACACACCGTAGACCTAGAACATTACCCTATAGAAAGCGTCTTGGAGATGGTATGACAATGGAAGTATCAAATAACGCTATAGATTATTTATATTGGAATGATCCCAATGAACTTGTTGATAGATTACGACTTTTAGTTTCATCTCAGACTGCTGGACACACAGGTCACGGCAACGAAATAAATTCGATCATTGAAGAATTGCGTGAGGCGAAAGTAATTAGATGATATGACAATTGACAAATTTGGAAGGCACTTACATAACCGTAAAATAGATATAAGTGAACAGGAATATGAAAACAAAAGTGAAGGTTTTGAGACCTTGATTGAGTACAAGTTACATATGCTACATTACACGGTAGTAGCAACGTTTTACTCTAATACATTCCTCGACGGTGACAAGACATTCCTTATTTTCAACATTAAACATAATTATGAATTTCCTTATGAGGAAGCAGGCATTGAGAATATTATAGGATACCCGCAAGACATTGAAATTCTTATAAACGAAAAAAATTATGTAATTGCACAGTTACAAGGATTTTTGCTTTAACGTATGGATGTAATCAGCTTTCGTGACAGCGGTGCTATCATAAGCAATACCACAATGTTTCTTGATTTTATATTAAAAGTTCCTTTCAAAGCAAGTGGAGCCCACGACATTCAAACATAGAAGTATTTCATTAATTGTATTTAATAAATCCTGATTATAAAAAACTATTATGATAGTTGCTCAATCAAAAGTGAAAGAGGATATAGTAAATGAACTTCATAAACCAGCAAGAATAAATTTCAAGAGACGCAAAGTGATAGTAAAAGGTTTAAATGACCTTCTTCAGACCGATTTGATTGAAATGCTACCATATTCGCAAACAAACAAAGGATTTAAATACATTTTAGTAGTTATTGATTGTTTATCCAAATACGTATGGGCTGTACCACTTAAAAGTAAAACGGGTATTGATGTTACTGCTGCAATGAAAACAATTTTAAATAAATTTAAAATCCACCAAGAAATTTGCAGTCTGATTTTGGTAAAGAATATTATAACAAACACTTTCAATCCTTAATGCAGACATATGGCATAAACTATTATAGTGTTTTTTCTACAAAGAAAGCATGCATTGTGGAACGTGTAATTAGAACTTTAAAGGGAAAAATGTGGCGCTTGTTTAACCTGAACGGTTTTTACAATTGGATAATAAATTTAAGCGATATTGTGAAACAATTCAACAATACAGTTCACAATACTATCGGAGTCAAACCTGTAAAAGTTGATAAATCAAATGAAAAACTATTCTTAAATCATCATTTACCCACATCAAACTTGCAACCAAAATACCAAAATATTCAATTAAAGACAGTGTGAGGATTAGTAAACACAGGGAAGCATTTACGAAAGGTTACACGCCAAACTGGTCAAATAAAATTTTTAAGATTAAAAAGGTAAACGTAGCCAATCCTACAACATATATATTAGAAGATCAAGATGAGAAAGAAATCAAAGGTGCATTTTATGAAACGGAGTTGCATAAGGTTAAACATCCAGGAATTTACCTGGTAGAAAAAGTCCTAAGAAAGAGTGGAAATAAAGTATTTGTAAAATGGTTAGGCTTCTCTAACGTACACAATAGCTAAATCGATAAAAATAATGTTTGCTAGAAGTTGTTATAATAATAGTTAATAAGGCTAACATTGTAAAATTATATTAAAATAAATAATACAGACAAAATCTTCCTATTGTTTTTTATTATTATCAAGCCATTCTTTTAATAAAAAGGTATTTTGTTTTGCGCATTGCAGATTTTTATTGCTGTGTCTACAACAATGGATGTTATATTTTAAACGATTGTTGATTTTTAACTCTGATAGCTTAGGACAACCTAATGCAAGCATATCAGTTACAAAGTTTTGCATTAGATATGTTTCAATCAATTTCTTCTTTTCTAGACCCTTCACAAATACTTCTTCACCGGGTCGGATAATTTGCTTCAAATAAAGCGCTATATATGATGACACCATTCCAGCCGTTGAAGATTCATCCCAAGAAAGACCATGAATATTCCTTGTCACCCAGTCGTTATGTTTTATATGATCTTGACTCAAACAACTAGACTGCATTGGCAGTTTAAAAATTTGATGCCAAACATCACCTAACAACAAGTCCAAAACCGCAATTTCTTTGCACACAAACTTGTTTTTCTTGTATTTAAATCCCTGAATATCAATTATATACATGTTTGTATGTAAATATATGCAGTAAACTTCGACTAATTAAATTAATATTAGGAGCAATCTCCTTATATAGCAGATTACCACCATCTGCGTACTTTGCCAACCCACTTTTCAACCTATCACAAGAGTGAACACATTTTGAATTGAAACCGGCCCATGTTTATTTGCAGCCTCTAAACATAAATCAGAATCCACTTTAATTAAACACAATTGACTTGAATGCGATATTTTGCATCTGTCATACTTTTTATAACTTCTAGCTAGAAAACCAAATTCAAAACATCTACACACATTTTCTCTGCACTTACATTTTTCAACATACGTGTGTTTTGAAGTATGTATGTTCCATTGAAAGTAATATAAATCCGATCCTAATTCAAAACGTGCCCACAAGTATTTTACATTTGAAAAGAATTCAGGTTTTCACATTTTACATTAAAAGTATATAACGCCGATCCTAATTCAAAACGGTGCACGTGTAACTTCTCGCTAGAAAACCGAATTCAAAACAGCTACACACATTCTTCTCTGCACTTACATTTTTCAACATACGTGTGTTTTGAAATATGTTTCATTGAAAGTAATATAAAGCCGATCCTAATTCAAAACGTGCCCACAAGTATTTTACATTGAAAGTATATAAGAATTCATGTTTTCACAACTATTTTACATTGAAATGTTTTCACGACTATTCTACATTGAAATTATATAGGGCCGATCCTAATTCAAAACGGTGCAGGTGTATTCTACACATGGAAAATACGTCTGTCGCGTTTTGAATTAGGACCGGCCTACCTACTTTTTCCGTCGCGCGTAACGAAAATGAGTTTCAAACCAGGTATTTTTCAACGCCCAACTATTTAATTTGTTTCGGCAATTTAGAGAAGTTCAACGAGTGGTTTGCATGCAATGTCGCAACACGCTTATTGGATAAAATAGAGAACAACGCAACACACGGTTCAGGATTTACGCTATCCGAAATATTATTTCTAATGATTAATATTAATAAATGCTATGATATGTTTTACGCGAGCTGTTTCATGCCTCTTCCTATCGCAATTCAAAACAAAAAGACCTGTTTAAACATTAGAAACAATGATTTTTTCTGCTTTTATTGGAGCGTTTTAGCTGTTATAATTAAGCCTACAGCAGGTAAACATGCTAGTCGCACAACTTCGTATCCGCATTTTGCAGAAATTTTTAATATGAAAAATTTGGTCAGCCCCATGTCTATATCAGATATATCGAAATTCGAAAAGCAGAATAATATTTCTGTAAATGTTTTTGCTTTTATTTTAAAACGCGCTCGATACATCGTAACACCGGTACAATTAACTAGCCAAAAACGAGATAAACACGTTAATCTGTTAATTGTTGAAGATGTGTATGTCGATGAGGCATCAAAATTTAATTCTGACGACACCGAAGACGTCAACGACGACGACGACGACGACGACGAGGCCGATAAAGTTGGAAAAAGTTTGGAAGAATTGAAAAAAAAATTAAAGATTATAAACGGGGCGTTAGATATCATTATTGTCTTATAAAAAATTTAGCCTCACTTGTGAGAGGCCAATTAAATAAACATACGGGTCACTTTTACGTATGCGATAGATGTCTCTCCTATTTCTATCATCGCAAACGTCTCGATGCCCACGAGCAAGTATGCGAAAAACTTAACGAGTGTCGTGTTATTTTACCCACCGAAAAAACAAATATTTACAATTGAAAGATTTTAGGTATAAAATACCTGTGCCAATGGTGGTTTATTCCGACATAGAATGCCTTATTAAAAAAAACCGATCGAGCTTCCGAATCAGAACGCACTTTCAAATACCAGGAACATATTCCGTTTTCAATAGGATATTATTTTTATTGTGGATATGACGAATCTCTTTCATATTACAGTTCATACACAGGCACAGATTGCATTTCTTGGTTTGTGCGACAATTAAAGCATATTGCCATATGATATGGGAGCGCATTTTTTAAAAATGAGCCTGCTGCGTCCTCTATAGATGTCTCGACGGCAAAAACGTGCTTTATTTGCAAAGTCGATTTCTTGCCGGACGACGAAAAGGTTATCGATCACGATCACATGAATGGTTCTGTAAGAGATGTTGCGCATAGCAGTTGTAATTTAAATTTTAGGTTATTTCCAATTATTCCCGTAGTCTATCATAATTTGAGCAACTATGATGCTCATTTTATTATTAAAGAGCTTGCTAACGCTTTCGAAGGTCCCATGAATATAATACCCTTGAATAATGAAAAATACATAACATTTTCTAAAAAATACAACGACGCAAATGTGACGTTCAGATTCATAGATTCCTTTCGCTTTATGGCAATGTCATTGGAAAAATTTGCATGCGAGTTGTCTTTCGATGACTTTAAAGTTCTAAAAAATTAATTTAGTTCACTAAAATCGGATCGCATTAAATTGCTAATGCGCAAGGGTATTTTTCCTTACGAGTATTTGGATGACATTTTGAATTTAAGCGAAGAAAATCTTTCTCCTATAGAATGTTTTTATAGCAATCTTAATGAATCACATATTAAAGAATCGGAATATATTCATACGCAAACCGTATGGAGCACTTTTCAATGTAAAAATTTAGGCGACTAGACAAGACTTTAGAAAAATTGTCTTGAAACATACAAATTGGATTCCTTAAATTTTGTGACTTTGGCAAGCTACTCGTGGTCTAGCATGTTATTATATACTAAAATCAGGCTAGAACTAATTTGTGACGTCAACATGTTTTTAATGATCGAAAGAGGCATTCGGGGGGGCCTTACTCAAGTTGTAAAACGATATGCAGAATGCAATAATAAATATTATCCCAAAACGCATGATCCATCCAAGCCGAATAAATTTTTATTTTACGGAGATATTAATAATCTCTATGGTCGTGCTGAATCCTGCTATTTGCCTTACGGGAATTTCAAATTGCTAACGCCTGAAGAAATATTAAAATTTAATGTTACAGCGGTAAGCATTACGAGCGATATAGGTTATATTATTGAATGCGACTTGGAATTTCCTACGGACATTCACGACGCTCAGAAAGAGTTGCCGATGTGTCCAGAGCAGGGCACGCCTCCGGGGTCGAAATTTTCAAAATTAATGTGTACTCTCACGAAAAAGTGCAACTACGTTGTGCATTACAGAAATCTCCAGGTTTATTTATCTGCGGGCGTAGTTATGACGCGCGTTCATAAGGTTTTAGAATTCGGTCAGTCTCCTTGGTTGAGACCGTTTGTCGAATTAAATACAAGAATGCGCACGGAGGCTAAAACGGAATTTGAACAAAATCTGTATAAATTTGCAAACAACTCCATTTTTGGTAAAACAATGGGGAATGTTAGGAAAAGACGTGTCATAAAATTAGTAACTCATTGGAGCGGTCGGTATGATGCTCTATCTTTAATTTCCAAACCAAATTTCCATTCGGCAACGATTTTTGACAAAAATCTGGTCGCGATTGAATTGAGCAAAACAGAGATAGAGTTCAACAAACCTATCTACATAGGTATGGCCATCTTAGAATTATCAAAAATTGAATTATATAATTTTCACTACAATTTCATGTAGGCAAAATTTGCAAATAATTGCGATTTATGCTACATGGATACCGACAACTTTTTGTGTAGTGTGACGTGCAATGATTTCTATGAAGAGTGTATAAAGACGAATCTAGAAAAATTTGATACGAGCGCTTATGATCCCGATAGCATCTATAAAATTCCTTTAATTAATAAAAAAGTCATTGGTCTTATGGAAGACGAAACTAGAGGTCGTATTTTAACGCACTTTGTAGGCCTTCGATCAAAAATGTACTCTTTAAAAATAAAAGGCTGTGAGATAATAAAGAAGGCTAAGGGTGTTAAAAAGTACATTATCGATCAGCAAATCTGTTTCGATCACTACCTCGATACATTACGAAATAAAGTAGTTATAGAGCGAGACCAAAATAGCATACGATCATATTTGCATAAGGAATATTCCATACGTCAGACGAAAATTGCTTTAAGTTATCAAGATGATAAAAGATACATTTTATCTAACGGAATAGATACTTTGCCTCATGGGCATTATCTAATAAAGGACCTTTGAATAAAACCATATTTTATTTTGTAAATTGCATGTTTATTATAAAAATTAATTAAAATCTTGTAACGAGAAAGAAATTGCATTGTCTTTTGTATTTGTATATTATGTATAAAATTGTATTGCCGTTGTAGCATCTCTTTTGTTATTTTTATATTTATTATAAAAACTGCATTGTATTTTTTAATTTTTTATATTATGTATAAAATTAATTTAAAAATACATTTTAAGTGCTGCATACCTACGCATTGCTGTTGTAGAGTCTCTTTTTCTTATATTGTAATCAAGAAAAAACTCTATTGTATTTTGTTATTTTTTATATTTATTATAAAAATTAATTAAAATATTGTAATAAGACAAGATAAAAACTGCATTGTATTTTTTAATTTTTTATATTATGTATAAAATGAAGTAAAAGAATACATTTTAAGTGCTGCTGCATGTCAACGTATTGCAGTTGTAGCGTTTCTCTTTCTTATTTTACAAGATCACAAAAAAAAATGTATAATAAAAAATCAACAAAAAAAAGAAACAATTTTTTTTATTTTTAAAATATGACATATTTATATAATAAAAAATATAAAAAAACAAGTATTTTATTTTTAAATGTAACAATCTATATAAGATCAGCTTTTTGAATCCAGGAAGGTTCTTGGAAGTCCAACCATTTGACGAGAATTTTGGTTCCTTTTCGCCTTAGTATTTTCTCGATAAGGTAAATATTTGGAACTCTGGTTTTCTGCAGCTCAGCTTCATAAAACTGTCCCAATACTGGATCGCCATGCATGTCAACGAGTGAATAAGTAGTCGGATTTGCTCGAAACACTTTGCATATTTTAAACATTTCCTCGCTCCAGTTTGCATTATAGCCCTTAGAAAAAATACTTCTATATTTTGATATGCGTACAAAGTCGCCCACAGCATAACGAGGTTTTCTAGTCGCCAGTTTTAATTTATCGTAAACTTTCAGAAGCGTTTTTGCGATCACATTTTTGGGCTTTCTGTTAGTGGTGGAATGCACCGCATCGTTGTATTTCGATACAATCGAATCGATTATATCAATCCACTTCCATTTGCCTCTCAGACTAAAAGCTTTATACAGTTTGTTTTTTATCGTTCTGATTGCACGTTCTATGATAGCGGCTTTGATTGTACTATATGTGGAATAATGATTAATATCGCCATATTCCTTCATCAGCCGTGCAAATTGGCCGTTATAAAATTCTGTACCATTATCTGTTTGCAGATTTTTCGGTAAAGGCGGCCGCGATCTTTTAATTTTATCTAAAATCTCGCGCATTGCAGATGTGACTTCATAGCCATTCTTGAATTTAAGCGGTCTCGTCCATAAATATTTCGAATAGCAATCGATCACGAGTAGAATATACTTATGCCCTTTATTATATTTCGAATATGGAATAAATTCAGCAATATCGGCTTGGAATAAGTCGTGATAAGGTTTGATGATCGTTCTTCGACGTGGAAAATTTATTCTAACTCCTCTGTGCAGTTCATCCACTAGTATTTTCTTATCGTTATATTTCTTAGACATTTTTAAGGTTTGACATGAGGATGAGAGTTAGACGACGAAGCTTTATCTTGCTCCAATAACACGTGCAGGTGTCTTATAACGTCGGTATTAATTTTGTGAAATTGTAAATCGTCTCCAGCAGACGTCTTGACCACGTCTAATTTCAAGTGGTTGAAAATCAGGAAGTTCGTGTTTAAAACAACTTCGTTCAACACTTGAACAACCGATTGCAATACATCTCGAATGATCACGTTATCACGGTGAATGGCGACACCTTCGATAAGATTTTGTATTTTCGCATCCACATAGAACTTAGAAACGGCATCGTGCTTATCTTCGGCCTTGCCAATGTTGACAATTCTCAAGCCTCGAGAGTCGAAGTTATTGGCCTTACCGTCGTCGATCGTGGATAGTTTCATAAAATTTTGCGCTTTTTCTGCCAACGTCGAGTCCACGTATCTCTTGTTAACGGCATCGCCGAGCTCTGCGGGATCGTGCAAATTTACAATGGATCGCGACTTGGCGTCAAATTTAAGTTTCTCATTAGCATGCGAAGATGAAGCGGTCAAACATATTTTCAATGCTTTGCCTATACGCAGATTGAGTTCTTCGTTGCAAAATTTTAAGTTTACGCCGTCGTTTGATTTTTTAGGATCGGCCAAATTCACTATTCTAAAATCCTTCAAGTTAACTATTTTCTCGTCCTCATCCAATACCAAGGCGCTTCGTTTATATACCGCATCCGTTCCGGTCACGAGATTGCCAACGTTGCAAAGTTTTCTATTTTCTATGTTGAAATCGCCTTCCGGAGTTAGTTTAAAGTCTACACCAGGAGGACTGCGCGCAGCGGTATTACCAAACCCACCGCCTCCAGAGTCTCTGGCAACATACGCTCTTCAAAATTTATCGACGACCATTTTATTTCTGAGACTATTCTATAGGACGTGTATATTTTATTAGGCGATTAATTTCGCCTCCTTTAATTCGGATATAATAGAAAGAAATTCGTTTTGATCCTGAGAGCTATTGTTGCCCGCCGAACGTTTAGCCATCAACAAACGAAGCCGGCTCACCAGCTCGGCCGGCGAGTCCCAATGAACGTATTCTATGTTATGATTAGAATTATCGAATTTTTTGTATCGCCAAATTCTGCTTATATTACTCGATGGCTGTTTTTTTTTCGATAAATTATCCATACCGAGACCTTTCTTTTTCTTCGTTATTTTGGATCGTAATTGCATGGGAATCGTAGGAGTCGCCAATGCTGTATTCATCTCTCTTGACGACAACGACGACGGTGACGACAACGAAGCATGCTGCGGCGAGGGAGGAGGCGTAGATATTGTAGTCGCCACGGGCGACGGTGTTAAATTCGGAACGATATAATTTTTATATTTGGGCGTTTTAGTCAGATCTTTGCGAAACAGTTTATTATATGCATTGGTTTTCTTCAAAATATCAATGTAATTTTTTACATCTAGCTCGGAAGGATTGCCAGCAGGCGTTTTTTTATTCGAAGGGATTTTCTTATAAGTTAACAATCGAAGTAAGCCCTCCGTAATAGGATATTTTTTATTTCTAATATTAATCGTAGATCCGTCGTCTGCAATAGCTAACTCTGAATTGCCCATAGACCATTTATTCGAAAGGTCGTCGTATTGAATGCCGATTCCGGTACTGTCTATATTGGGATCCTCGCTTTTGGACAGGATGTCGACATACTTTTTAAGTAAGACATCTGAACCCTCCTCGACATTTTCAGATTCGTGCTCCGCATACTGACGTCGAATATAATTAGGATTTTTACTTGCAGAGAATTTTGATAGCGATTTTAACGGTTCTAGTAATTGAGCATGCTTCATTCCGTATTTTATTTGAGCTCGATTTTGATCTTGTTTAAAATCTAAAAACTTTTTTCTTATTGTTTTAGTGGCCTGCTCTACGGCTCGATTTAAATTCGTAGAGTGACGTCGTCGTCCTCGTCTCATCGCAGCTGCAGACATTGCGTTGATGAAAGTTCGCTCGAACGTCGTGATTTTAAATACATATGTAATGATCGAATCCTTTACGGTAGCAGCCCTCGTTTATGGCTTTTTCATTGTCTACCACTAAGAATCCGTATCCGGCTTTATTGCCATCGCCGTCTTTTTTTTCCCACGCTAGACGGCACATCTTTTTGAAATCTTCGAAGCTCATGTCGGTATTAATGTGCTCCGAATAGATATCTCTTAAATTCATTTCGTCTTGCGAAAAAACTATAATTAAATTTGTATTGTCGCGAATTAGATGCTTCGGTATTCTCGCATACGATTGGCTGAGGTAGAACGCGTCTATATTCTTATGACGGTTCATTGAAAAATATTGACGAATCGCGTTTTGCTCGTGACATTGAATGTTGTCGAAAATGAAAATCGAATTACTCTTAGCATCTTGCGGTGAAATTATTTCGGAATTTTCGCTAAATTCGTAATAGCCTAGTCCCTTGATCGGTCTCAAAACTCGACTCAAAAAATCGTATTTGGGCTGAAATAGCGACTTGGAGTAAATGTAAACGTTTTCAAATTCCAATCCGTTGGGTGCCAGTAACAAACTCAAAATCAGGTTTGTTTTACCGCACGCAGAAGGTCCGCATACGATGCATCTTATGCTGGCCGGTAAGAGATCTCCGTGCTTTTTGCGCGTTCCAAAATAGGAATAAGAATCATCCTGTTCGACCGTTAGATCCATATTTGCAACCGGTAGAGATTGTTTCTGTTTAATAACCTTCATGTCTATTATTCGCTAATATGACGCGTAACAATTTCCGTAAACGGATCGTATTCGAATATAGAGTCGTGCAAAATTAAGCAGTATGCTTTAGTGGTTTGATCGAAAATGTTGCTGGATTCGATTTCGAGACGTATATCAACGGCCGAATTTTTAATAGATTCTTCTTGACGACTGCAGTCGATCACGAACACGGGGCAATTGCCAAACTGCTGATAGTCGTTCAAACAACACAGAGCGTAGCTCAAATTGCTCGCGCTTGCATAATAGTTTTCCGGAAATTTCAAATAGTGCATGAACGGGGTCGAATAATTGTTATTGGCAAAGTCCGAATTCATATCTTGAAGTGAAAATTCTTGGGAATTAAGGTATAGTTTTAAATTTGTCAGATTACAGTGATCGAACTGGGCTGCCGATTGCTTCGCATTATCATACTTGCCACGCTAAAGAGTAAATAGAATCCATCGAGGTTTTTCTAATTCGTTCGAATTCTTAATACGCCAAACGTGAATTTTCGAAGACGGAAAGGACGGCAACTCGTGAAGCTCCCAGCGACGAAAGTAAACCACAATTATGGAATTTTTATGCAAATGATGAAATAAATTTAATTTTGATTCATCGCTAAGCTTTAAATGCGGAACCTCCCACGATATTTTAGTAATTTTAAATGTTAGCTCGTTTTCGTCGCTCTTGTAACAATTGACGTCACTCTTGGATCTAATTAAAACAAGCTCTTGAGGCATATTTACGACGGCTCGCTTATAATCTTCGCAAAATCCAAAAATATGCTTTAGAGGCACATTGCACGAGAAGCGTCCGTTCTTAAAAATGTCGGCGTTTGTATCTCCTCGAAGGTCCCAGGTGCTATTGCTCAAACCGTTGAATTTTTTGTGATACGAAGCGAGACCCTTCATCGTGCACGTTATACCAGGCTGCTTACAAACGTCAACCACATGCGTGCTCCTCATTTTGTACTGTATTTCATTGAACAAGAATAATATTGCGTTGTTCGTTATCGTATACGGTTTACCTTCGGTTTCCACCGAAAACGATCCCTTAATATTAACGTAACTGTCGTAGGTTGCGGTTATAGCATCGGAATTTTGGATTTCTATAATCACTCTATCGCTGTGGTCTGTGTTTCGCGTGAAGGGTAAATACGAATAATAATCTTCTTTCGAAATTGTCTCTTCGTGGCGAGGCCTTTTAAATACGTCTAATTTGGCCACCTCGTCGAAACGTAATTTCTTCAAAGGAGAACTAATCACCGACGAGATGTGATCTGCGTCCATTTTCGTGCTACTACCAAAATCTCCACGTATTTTACCGCCACGTTTAGCCATTTCTAGTACTTTTTTTTCTTTCTCGTATTCAAAAGCTTGTATCCGAGCGCTTTTAAAAAACTTGCGTCTGCGCGACTAAGAGCGGGTTTCTTCTTCTTTTTAATATGATGTCGCTTTTTCACATCTCTTCCGCTTTTTATTTCGTTATGGCCTAACGATGATTTGCGTGCGACTGCAGAATTCGAGAACGTTTTTTGCGTTTTATATAAGTTTGTTTTTGAGGAAGAAGAAGACTTCGGCAGTAACGACGATAACAATGCCCAACGCGCGGATTTTTCTTAGGTCTATTGACGACTGCGGCTAACGTTGTGCATGCGTCGTGACGTTGATGCCGCTGCTGCTGCTGCTGATGCTCGTCATCATAAACGATGCCCATTTTTAACTGAATAATAATTTTATTATTCGCGTCTTAGCTCTAGGCGAACGCAAAAGTACGTATCTTCGAAAAATTAACCGCTTTACCCGTATGATCCACCAGTCGCAACGTAATGTTATCGAATTCGTCCACGCACAGAGGGAAACAAGTTATATTGCTGGGTTGTTGTTCTATGCTGTAGCCTGGGGGCACGGTTAGGCCAAATTCGTAAATGCTATGACAAAGTTGGTTATAGCGGTACGCCCCCGTCGTATTGTTAGTATCTACGAAAATATTAGATACCGAAATTATTTCCACATCGCGATCGAACGTATGCAGACGACCTTCCTCTAAAATTCGATTAAAAAATCCCAGCATTCGACCGATGTTGCCGCGCTTCGTGAAGTCTACGGAGTATTTCGATTTTATTTCGCACTTTAGAGTATTATTATTAGCTCTTAAAGAAAACAAGCCGTCAACCAATCCGTCGTCGTCCAAAGTCACGGACGAATTAATTTCTTTGTTGGCTTTAGCCGACTCAATATCTTTTTCTCAGGAACGTGTTTAGCTCGTCTATTTCGTAGCATCCCTCGTCGATGGTGATTTCTTCACCTTTATCGTAATAGAACTTATTATTTCCCTCGTAAATATTTCGGACGGTGTTGCACGTGTAAAGACCCACCAAGCCGCAGGTGTACGTGCCGCCATCGTTCAGTCTCACAGGTGGGTATAGCGTACCGCTGCTGACGGTATTTCCATACCCGAAGATCGTGAATGTCCTAGACATGACTGTAGCGCTCCGATGGCATTATGGTTCTTTATGTAAAAATTTCAATACTAAATGACCACACGATCGTGATAAAGTCTTGCTCCTTTCCACGTTATAATATATATCGCTACCGTGAAAATATCTAAAGACTTCCTCGGGAGGCCTGAGGTCTCCTACACTCTCGAAGTATATCACCGTATTGACCCTTTTTGTATAACCGACCCAATGCGTGCCCGGACCGGCTCCATCGTCTAAATTTATAATGCCACTTTCGTTTCGCCACGGCGGTGCTAAGCTTCCGTCGCGTCTTTTTAGCGGCAACTCGCCTCGCATGTACACGCCTCTAAAATACGGAACACCTTTAGCATATTTGTACAGATCGAGATCGGTCAATGCGCGCATGGGCGATGTAAGGGTGGTGGTGGCGAGCTTAGCATTCTTCGACACCGTCGAAGTCATCCGTTTTTTGAATCCCCCGGATAAGGTTTCAAGTACAAGGCGTTACCTTTCTTGTGAGGTTTTAAATACAATCCGTCGCCGACTTTTTTCTCTTCCATGGCTCAGTTGTGACGCGCGTTCTCGTCGAAATACCTCTTTGCATTTTTGGTCGAATTGATGGCGTTTGCAACGCTCGACGCGCCGCCGGCCAGTGCTCCAAGCGCCGAAAGACCCGCAAATATCTGAATCAAGGGCAATAAGCCACCTCGCTTGGGCACCGGTATTATGAGCGGTACTTTAATTTTCGAACGACCTCCCATCCTGTTGACTATAATTTTTGCAGCATTCATCGCGCTCGAAATGAGACGATTATGCGAAGCATCTCCGTGTCCTTTACTCTCGATGCTTTGTTTTCTGATTTTTTTAGATATTTTACTTATAAGACCGCCTCTGAAGGAGCATTTTCTACCGACGTTGCCGTTATTGTCTTTGAATTTACCAGAGCATCGACGTACTCGACGTCGTCGTTTTTGTCGTTGCCGTCGTCGTCGTCGTCGCTGTCGACGATCCAGTTTCACAACCATTTTCTTGTCTATTTCCATTCCTAGTTTACGTTTCGCTTTCATTGCAGCTGTTACGCCCAACGCTGCGAGCTTCTCGGACCACTTAGAATCTTTGGCCTTGACTCGCCGCCAAGCCGCTTCTTGCAAGACCTTGTCGGCCTCGTGCCTGCGCTCCTCGTCTTTGTGATGCGAATACGCGATGTCGTGATGCTTGTACGCTTCGTCTAGAGGATTAATACCTTTGTCTCCGCGGTTTAAACGCTCTTGCAGCCTGGTTCCGGGCCCGCAGAAGTTATGCCCAGGAAGGTGCAGTTCGAAGGGCAATTTATTTAAGAGGTTGTTGAACAACCCTTCACCCCCGTGTACCAACATCGACTATCATCTCTCCTGCAATAACGTAACAATTTAAATATATATATATATATATATATATATATATATATAATTGCATACAGAATAAATTTTATTTACAAAAAAGGATCATAAACTATCTTTAAAATACAAAGGTTTCATTTCGACATTTAAATTCTTTTGATATAAACATAATACGTCATCGACAATTTTGTGAGGGAAATGGCGCGTGATTTCTAACAAGCCGAGTCTGTTGGTATCGTAAAGAACGTTTAGGGCACTTAGGGATGGATTTCCAAATACGTATTCGCTCATCATCTCGACTCGACATAAGATTTGATCCTGCATTTTCGAATAAAGTCCAGCATCCTCGAGGAGGGGCCCGCCTTCACCTCCATCATCGCCGTCGCCGCTGCTGCTCATGCACCTGTTATACGCGAGTTAAGGTTCGGGCCTTTAGAGCGGTGTTTTTAAAAACAATTCGAAACACTTAACAAATTTTATTTTAACTTAAAATTACAATGGAATTTTGAATAACTTGTAAAATAACTTTAATTCAAAAACATTTAATTAATTGTAATAAGGTGAGTAGCTTGAACAACGAAGTATGGAGTTCGAAGACTGACTGCCGGGCCTGAGCTCCCGGGCTTTTTATAATAACCTGCCCCTCACACGGCTATGGGAACTTGCAGATCTCATGTCTGCTTTTCTCTTAATTGTACACTTTATTACAATGTAACAATCTTATTTCTAAGTAATTGCTGTATGTTAACCGCCTGTGACCTGCCACCTGCAGTATCACTACCCTCTCGGATGCAAAGTTGCATGTCCGTTCTCATGAACTGTCGATAACCTCTCTTGGTTATCCTTGTATTACATTGTTGCAATGAACTTATACTTTATTTAACAATTTCTAATAATTCCTAATAGATTCAATATATTCAATACATATAGATAATTGGGGGATACATAACTCGCGTAAGTTCCGAACTCTTCGGGAAGGCAAGTGGCGACGCACTCTGTATTTCTATCGTAGAACTCTTGAAAATCTTGTCCTTTTAATATTTCTAATTTGAGCATTATAAGCGGCGCTAGAGTAAACACTTTTGCAAATTCTTCGCGGGAGAGAAAAATTCGCGCAACATTGTATTCGGAGCCTGTTGTTAATTCTAATGCGGCGAGAGCCGCAGCAGTTTTTTGCACCTCGACTCTATGAATAGACTCGTATTCGTCTTTAAATTCTACTTCCAAGTATCCGTCGATCGTCTCATGCATTTCACGCCTCCAGTGCCATACATCTGCGACTACGGAGGCGGCGGTAGTGCCTGCAGATGCAACCTTGGCAGTATCCGAGCGGTTGGAAAAAAATTTTCTAAATTAATGATCGATATTGATAGACGACAAATCTTTCCACTCGTTTTCGTCCATTTGTAATTCGCCTTCTTTACAAAATCTGTTGGGGCATATAAGTCTGATAACAGATCTAAAATCCATATTGCTCTTTCGTTTGGTTAAGCCCACTTCGATCGTATGGCCGTGAGCGCACCATTGCGCACTCTCCTTGGAGGAATTCAATCGGTATTCGGTGCTACATATCAGGGGATCCATCGCCTGATCGTTATTGTAGACATGAATACCTGAGAAAACTTGCGGTGGCGATCCAGATACTGCACACGTAGATGATGATGACGAAATTACGTCATCATCATCGTTATTTAAAAATACTTGACTGTCGTAACCACTATCGTTTGTATGATTATTTTCGTCTTGAATATACTTCACCATAATTGCTATTTAATTAAGTGTAAAATTTCACACGCACAGAAACACACACACACCCTGAACGAAGATACCGCCCGGTTATAACTGAAAATTATTTTGCATGCGTAGGTCTTCGTTCGAGCGCAAACGATGTTGCTCATGCGCACATAGTTTATTTTTATATTTGTAATAGATGTAGTATACCCACGCTCCTATTAATTGCATAAGTACGATGTGTTCTAAATACGGCCATACACCATTTGAACTATCAAATTCTCGATCTTTTTTTTCTCGCTCTCTCTTTCTCTTTTGAAGGCGATTCGTTTATGATTCCATGGCATGACGTACCATTCGGTCTCCGTAAAACTGCTATTATATTTGAATCTTATTTTAAACATCAGAAAAGGATCAATGCTAACTCCGTCTCCGACACAATCGCCCGCACATCCATTGTTCAACCATTCGTCGCCGTCGTCGTCGTTGCCGTCCTCGCCGTCGCCGGCTCCATCTACGTTTTCTATTTTTCGTCGTTGAAGGCGTCCTCCTCCTAGATAACTTTTATAAATTAAAAGGTCTCTCGATACCGCGGACTGCGACGACGACGACGATGTCTCTGATGATTGCGATAAGGGAACCTCTTTCGAATGGTTCTGTTGCTGCTGCCATTGCTGTTGCAGCTGCATGGTAACTAATTCCATACGTTTCCAATCTTTAGAACGAGAGCATCTTATTTGTTGTGACGACTCAGACTTCGACAATGCCAAAACGTCTTTATTTTCAACAACCTCGAAACATACGAATACATTCGAAGGATCTACGGGAACCGGATTTCTTTGCCAGGAGGGCACGCTCGGTTTAAATATGTATAGGTAATTATTACATATTAAAGAGTAGGCGAGATATGCAGCGACGGCTGCGGGCGGTCCTTTAGGAGTCATTTCGAACAATGAGCATTTTTAATTGCATTCATAGGTTTTTATTGCAGGGCTGCGCTGTGTGTGCGCGTACATATGGGGTAGAACATGCGCATTCAGGACACGATTTTATTTGCAGAGGAGGTCAATCTATCTAATCTGCATGCGACGACGATTGTAAGCCATGCGCTAAACAATAGCGATGCATCCATAATTGTTTTTGCAAATACTCCGGTAATCTATCGAAATTTCTGGCGACGTCTTTACTTGCATGCCTCTCGATATACTCGAACGGTAATTTCGTAAGATCCTCGACCTTCAACATTCTTCTATATTACAAACGTATATGATTAAAAATAAACATATCATCTCGTAGACAATTTTCTTACCCCTCTTCCTTAAGAATGCATACTATATGTTCCTGCATGATTTATATTGATGCCTAAATTTAATATTCTCGAAAGAGCTAACCCGCTTTGCTTTTCGGTATATTCGCCCAGTTTATTGTTCAATTCCTGAATGGCTTCGGGTTTAACTTGAGTTTGAAAGTCTTCAATTTTTAAAATTTTATAATTTTTAGTAGTAAAATGTCTGAGCGATGACGATGATGACGATAACGATGTCTCCACGGCTTCTGAAAATGATGATGTTGATCCGTTGGGCTTTACGTCTTCACCGTTAAACACGAAATTAATTTTAAGACAGCCGAATTTTCTCAAACGTCGCTCTATTAGGGCGAATGCATCTTTTAAATATTGCATGGGATCTATGTGATATAAATTGACCACAGCACTCGAACGTATCCTGCGGGTAAAAGCCGATTTCAAATCGACCCACACAATATTGTTCGACGTTCTACGTCTTTTGACATTCTTTTTTGATGTTAATCTATCGAAATTTTTAGTAGGATCGTCAACTTCGACGTCGTTCGCATAACCCTCGTCCTTCGCACTAGTATTATCGCCGGATCCATTCTTTTTACTAATACCTGCCCCTCTGATCACCTTATCACGCTTACTTTTTGCATTAGAAGCAATCTGATTACATTTCAGATTTAGCAGCATCGATTCATTATGACGTTTTCGGCCTACGTTGCAAGCACTTTTCAATTGTTTTAAAATTGCACGCGTTGAGGTAGGCGCGTCTGGAATTTTTAATTCGTCCTAAGCTTGAGACATTTTTTACACTTCCGACACACGATGTTTACCGTTCGAATAATTACACAATAATAAATAGAAAAATATTTTGGATATTCTTTTTACCAAGGCGACAAAACTATTATTCATAGTAGAAGAGAAAAAAATTTTTTCAGATACAAACGCAGCACGCTATTTTTATTGACACCTGTAATAAAAACCTTGCGGTTATTCCCAGCCTTCTTCATAATTGCCTACGACATATCGAGCGCTACATTTTCAATTATTAAAAGATTACTTGAACGTCGTGCACGTGTCTGACCTTTTAAGATAATCATGTCCCCGTATTTGCCGACATTCTGGAATCTTTGCGTTATTTAAATTATTACAAACTCACATACAAAGAAGTCGTCTTAAAACGACGCCGCCTATCAAGTACTAAAATAATTGCCTACACATACTTGACCTTTATATTGAACTCTTATAAATAAACGATTCTTATTACCAATACATCCGGGGCAGATAGACTTTCGTCATCGTCTATGCATTGATTCATACAATGTATATGAGTTAAGGAGGAGACTTTTTTATTTTCAGCAAAAATACACACGTCATAAACCATTTATACTGAACAATTCAATTACTGAACAATTTAATATTCAAGGCATACACCTTTATATTTTTTCATAAACTAATTACACGTGACGACGACGACGACTACGATACCAAAAAACGCATTCTTAAAAAAACACATTCGTGCAACTTATGCTGCCGTTACAATATTTCACCTTAGACTAAAACAATGCAAACACACACACAAACCACACGCATACACGTACACATAATAATACATACCTTTATTTTCAAAAATAAACAACTACCTGATCGATATTTACACTTTTATCATAAGGGCGTCGCAACTTCTCCATTAACATGACCCCCATACATGTTTACACAAACACACACACACACATACACACACACACACACACCTGCACATACATACTCTTAACACGCATACTTTTCTTTTCAATAATTCACATGCCTTTCACAAAATATTTACACCTTTTTAAAAAGGGCTGTCGCAATTTCTCCATAGTTATTCTCAGACCTAACAAATCCAAACACACACACACACACACACACACACACACACACACACACACCTGCACATACATACCCTTAACACATACATACTTTTCTTTTCAATAATACACATGCCCTTTACAAGATATTTACACCCTTTTAAATAGGGCTGTTTTAGGTTCTCCATAACACTACTACTTACTAACCTTTATAACGGTGAACCTTTCACTTAGAATAAATAAACTGGAGTGTTGGACTGATTCACAAATTACACTGTACTGGATTAAAGGTGACGTCTCTAAATGGAAACCATATGTAGCTAACCGAGTGAAGGAAATTCAAAGTTTGTCAAACGGTCTATGGCGCCATTGTCCCGGCCGCAAAAATCCTGCCGATTTGTTGACGCGTGAAATTAAAGCAAGTGCGCTAATAAATTCTTATGAATGGCAGAATGGCCCGATATGGTTACGCAAAAATGAACCCTCTTGGCCTTCAATTAATAAAAATGGTGACAACGTAGGGGCCTCAATAGAAGCTAAAATGTGTTTATTGGCTGGTGATAATAAGGTGATAATAGATAAATTGATAGATATGTCTAAGTTTAGTGACTGTGACCGCTTAAGACGAATTACTGCCCTCGTTATACAGATCTTTGCAAACATGAAAGATAAGAACAATAACAGGACAGCTAGTTTAAACGCGGGTGAAATCGAAAGTGCAGAGAAGTGTTTACTTAAGCAAGCACAGCGAGAGGTCAATTATGACGAAGTAAACAGTTTATTAGAAGGTGGCATTTTCAAACGATCCTCGACTATTGCGTCACTAAATCCTTTCTTAGACGAAGATCAGATACTACGTTTAGGAGGGCGTTTACAGAAATTGGACGATTGTTTTGATACAAAGCACCCTTTTATTTTACCAACGAAAGCCCATTTGTGTAAATTATTAATTTACAACTTTCATAATGGTGTACATCATAGTGGGGTAAACGCAACACTCCACGCCTTACGTAAACGTTTCTGGATAATAAAAGGAAGACAGTTAATAAAGTCAATCTTAAATAAATGTGTTGTATGTAAGCGACTTCGTGGAAAACCAGGAGAGGAGCCTTTTGCACCGTTACCTAGAGATCGTATACAGAAAGCGAACCCATTCGAGGTAACCGGAGTAGATTTTGCAGGGCCGCTATATTTTAAGGACAAAGAGCAGTTAAAACGTTGTTACATCGTTTTATTTACCTGTGCTGTTGTTCGAGCGATTCATCTAGAATTAGTTGTAAATATGAATGTTAGTTCTACAGTGAATTCAGACGTTTTTTGCGCGCAAAGGAAATCCAAGAGTGATTTACTCAGACAACGCGAAAACCTTTAAAAGACTCCTTAGAATTAGCTGAATTAAATAAAGTGTTAGCCAGTAAAGAGTTAGCTGAGTTTATAAGTGAACATCGAATAAGTTGGAAATTTATTGTGGAACGTGCTGCGTGGCATGGTGGATTTTATGAAAGGCTTGTTAAAAGCGTAAAGGATAGACCTAAATCTACAATTGGACGGTCCTTGTTAAGTTTCGATCAGCTAAATACATTCCTTACAGAAGTAGAAGCTACAATTAATGCTCGGCCGTTGATCTACGTAGGTAGTGATCCTGAGGATTTAATTCCGTTAACTCCGGCACATTTTTTATTAGGACCTGTTGTAAATAGAATACCATTTATTAATCGTAGTTCAGGAGGTGAAGAAATTTGAAAGCTTTGAAAGCAAAGAACTAAAGTAATCGATAGTTTCTGGAAAAGATGGAATGTAGAATATCTGCAATTATTAAGAGGTGCCCATCACAACGATAATGTGCGTGAATGTTCGATTAAGCAAGGTGACGTTGTGATAGTACATGGTAGTGATAAGCGCCGATTACTGTGCAGCGTGTATTCATCTTAACAGGGTCGCATACAAAGCTAACAAAAATCCTCAAGATCCTGATGATGTCCTCAGGTATCTGAAGACTGATTTTGCCGAAGCGGTTTGCTATCGTATTACCGTGTCTAAGTATTTTAGTTCTTACAAGTTGGGTATCTCAGCAAATGCGAAAAATAGTCTTATGAACACCATAGTGTTAGCCTGTAAATGTACAGATCAGAGAATTTGTTTTTAGACTTATTAAGGACACACAAACGCTTTTAGCTCCAACCAGGAAAATTTTTGAGGCAAGCTCACAGTTGGCAACAAGGTAGAAACATAAACAACGTTGCGAGTATCATAAGGACAAAGTCTTCTGATACTGGCCGTTTATATCCTAATTCTGTAAATGTTAACCGCCTGCAGGCTAATATATATTATGATATTGTGCGTGATTTTGATACCAAAGCTGCTAAATTTTACCGAGCTGCTTCTTGTTCTAATTACGAAGTAATAATCTTAACTAAGACTTGGTTTAATAGTGATTATCAGAATCACAAACTGTTTCCCAACTCTTACCAAGTGTATCGCGATGATCATAATTATGATGCCCTTGATTGTGACCATGGTGGTGGTACACTGGTGACGGTTGCTTCTCATATTGCTGCATGTAAGATTAAGGGTTGTGATAGTGTTTTCTTCAAAGATACTTGGGTTAGAGCAAAATTTGATGCAGCTATGATAATCACATGTGGGATATACTTTAACCCTAAATCTGACTATGAACGGAGATTTCATTAAAACAGCTGAAACTATATCAGCTGTCAACAATAATTTCCAATTTCTAATTACTGGTGAGTTTAATCTGCCTAAGATTCAATGTACATCAGATGGGGAAGGAAATTTCACCAATCCTGTTGGTTTGATACCTGCAGTTGCGGAGTCCTTTGTTCATGATATGCATTATCTAATCTACAACAGGATAATTGTGTTTTAATTTCTATGGAAGAATGCTTGATTTCGTTTTTACAGATGTATAATTGACTATATGAAGGTTATTGAAGCAGTCAAGTCTTTAAGCATAATTGACAATTACAATCCTTCACTTATAATATCTATTATTATTTCTTTTTTTTCATCTATCAAGAATGAAGCTCCATTTTATTTCTATAATTTTCGAAGGACTGACTATGGTAAACTAAATACTTTTTACAGTTAACTGGCCAGTCCTTGTTAGGTCCCAGAGTATTGACTAGACTATAAAACATTTTTATGAGGTTGTTTTTGAGAGTGTTGATTTGAACATGCCTAAGCAGAAAATGATCTTCAATAAATATCCGCGTTGGTATAATGAAACACTTATTAGTCTCATCATTAAATCAAAGAACAGATTATACAGGAAGTATCAGTTATCGGGCCCAGAAATAGATTATACAAACTATTCCAAAATCAGAAAAGGCACTAAGCATTTAATTAAACTTTGGTATTCAAATTTCATCGCCAATACTGAACATGTTGCCCAGTAATATTAGACATTTCTGGTCTTTCACCAATTCTAGGAAAAGGAGGAGTGTGATTCCTAGCCTATAACGTATGGTGATGCTGAATTAACAGACTCTCAGAGTCGATAGTTTTGCAACAGATTTCGAATCCTATTACACTAACCACCCCTATATGCTTATGGACAATAACACGTTAAACAATAGCGTGATCAACTTCTGTACTCATATATTTACTGAGGACCAGGTAACAAACGAAATACGTTCTCTTAATACATCACAGAAAACTGGACCCGATGGTATTTCACCTCTATTTTTGCAACAATGTGGAACTCTTTTATGTGTTCCCTTAACTAGAATATTTCAAATGAGTTTAATTTTTGGAACTTTTCCGTTAACTCGGAAGAAAGTAACCTTAACTCCAGTGTTTAAATCTGGTGAACGTACAGTAGTGGAGAATTATTGTGGTACATCCATCCTGTCTGCTATAAGTAAGCTCGTGAAATCTATTGTTTGTGACCAAATTTTTTCATCTTTAAAAATGTCATTGCTGCTAAACAGCATGGCTTTTTTACGGGGTGTTCTACTACTATAAACCTTGGTCTTTATCATAATTTTCTAACAAATAGTTTAAAAAATGGCCTACAAGTTGATGTGATATATACAGACAAAACTAAAGCCTTCGACAGTATCTTTCATGTTCTTCTTATAGATAAACTGAAAGGTCTTGGGATTTCTGGTTCTCATCTTG
Source organism: Platerodrilus igneus (assembly GCA_036346225.1). Classification (NCBI taxonomy): domain Eukaryota; kingdom Metazoa; phylum Arthropoda; class Insecta; order Coleoptera; family Lycidae; genus Platerodrilus; species Platerodrilus igneus. Next base: position 176,270 of record JARFIW010001192.1, read on the forward strand.
AATGATTATTCTCCTATAACGGCAATCGAACCCAAACAGTGCAAATTGCTGGCATAACTTCAAAAACTATACAGGTTATTTCAGGTGTTCCACAGGGGTCCAACCTGGGACCAATATTATTCTTACTTTTTATCAAAAGCTTTCTTGGCGGTATTTATTAAATGTAAATGTTTACTTTAACCATCTCATGTCGTATATATGCTGGCTGATTGGTTCTCACCTAGGTAATCTCAGACAGTAGCGTATCACAGATTTATTTCTTTCTGTTAAAAAGGCAACATATACACAATCACATTAGTTAAATACTGACAGTAATAATGAGTTTGTAAATATGGATTAGCCTTTGTAGGTAACATATTGTAGCGGGCTACTATTACGCGGTTCACTAATTTTAAACAAGTAGTAATAAAAGTCTTTATTACTCACTATTCATAAGTCCAATGAACAGTATTTGCCTTATTTATAGATGTTTTCAGTCCAAATAACAATGAAGCACCATCACACTAATGCTATTTACAAGCAATAGTATTTTCTTAAACTAAATTCCTAACCATAGGTCTATTAACAACACTAACACGACTACTATAATTTATTTATTACACTTTTGTTTATTTATGTATTTTACAAGCTGGTGGTACAGTATACACGTTCATATAACACAAATTTATATTTACTGAACGACTTTCAGAACGTAATGAACTACTAACTATATACGAGATGATGTATATACGACATTCTGATATATATACTAACTCTGTACTTCATCAGCGGTATTATATATACCCTGAATTAAATACATGATTCATACTCCGATATATGCTAGAAAGTTCTAGACTTCTGTAGTATATACATTGCTTATGGCGCTTGTGTGTTTGACGGGTTGCCTAATAGTAGCTCGTAACACTATCTTTATATTAATACCCTTGTTTTAATTTTATAAAAACACTTTGAAATTTTATTATTATGTGTTCTTCAAAAGTGAGCTGCTCATCCATCCTTACTAGCTCGTAACACTGCCCCCTCTTTAAAACCGTTAAGTCTTATAACTGTAAATACATTTTGACGGCAATTCGATTACTGATGACGGTATCGGCAGCTACCTCCTCTGGTGCATCCACCACATCATTGGAAATAACAGTCAACACTCTGTTCTTAGTCTTGGTAGGCAACCGGTTGATAACAACAAACAAGGACCTGGACGTTGGTTTCCTGGAAAATTACTTCTAGCATTTAGATGAGGTATTTTTCCATAATTTGACGTTTTATAGAATCGAAATGCCACCTTCTCTCCCTCTCACAAATAGGATATATTAGATTTATATATGGGAGGCATTATGTTAAATAAGAAAGCTAATATATAACAGAGTTTTATCCAAAGTCACTGCTTTATCAACTAATGCCCTAGTGTTCTTTGCACACTAATTCTAACAAAAAACTTTTAAATCTTTTCAGCATTTGATGAACAGAAATGTGGATATACATTACAGTCATAGCAACATCACATAGAACCACAACGATCTTAGTTATTTTAAAATCTAGACTGACATTAAAATCATTATCAACTGATTTTAAATTATAGTTATTTTTAACAATGCTGGAAAAAATTGTAGTCGGAACTATATTAATGTCATATAGGTATAAAATATATTCACGGCATTAAAAACATAACGTTTGGTTCCGTTTCTAAACTTTTGTTACTTGATACCAAACTGGAAATTCCAAGATTGTATTGGAACAATATCTAGATTCTATATTAAATATAGCGAAACTCATTGAACAGCATAAAACTTGTTTTAGTATTAAAGTAAATATAAGTTGATACCTTATTCTGAAGGCGAACATGGCCTTCAGATATAAAATTTTAGACATTGCAATTTTAACTTTAACATTCCTTTCCACGATTACCCTGCTAAATTTAGAAATGGCCAAAGGAATTGAATTTTGCATTTTTAGTGTGATAACAGAAATGGTCTCTCTAAAGTCCAAATACCCAACCTACTCAGTGAAACACCAAATTAAAAACTAGTACGAGTAGTAGGACATGGGGATCCGAAAACAGCGCCGCCGCCGCCGCTAATCGTTTTTAATGGGTTTTCTCATTAAAAATCCATTAGAACTACTCACTTTTAATGGGTTTTTCATTAAAAACTCATTAGCACTAATCGCTTTTTAATGGGAAAACTCATTAACAATGTTATCATTTTTCCTTACGTCACATCTATCATTACCACCACCGCCACCATAACCTAAATGTCATATCGTACTTTCTATCTTGTTTAGCTCATCTTTCGGGATAAATCTATCTTGTTTGCTATCAATAAACATTAGATTTTTTTCAGCTACCTGAATTTCTAGGAATTTTTTAGATAGCGCAGTTCCCTAAGACAACATCCCAATTTTAAGATTCTTTTACCAGCAGCGATTTCTAACCGTCCTTATAAATTTTTTAACCATGCCACACATCAAGTTAGTCTAGAATTTAACGAAAAATCTGTATCTGTAAATAGATTTAAAATCCGACGATCCCTTACCTTTTTGCGCACATACCTTCTGGCGAACATATATAAGATTATTTTTGTTTCTTTTAAGATAAATATATTTTGTTTAGTATCAACTAATATTAGATTTTTCTAGGGAGCCCAAATCTGGTAATAGATTTTAAATAAGAGCACCCCTTACAAAGTTATACCCTGTTAAAGCCTCGTACCTTTACAATGCACGGCAGCACTTTTTCCAAAAACCAACCGGACCCACATGCTTCAAATTCCTCTGATTTTGTTCTCATAGTTTCGCTTAAGAACTCGTACATATTTTCCAGATTACTACAAGACGTTATAGCCATATTTTTTGTGTTAGAAGGGCGATCTGTTAATTGGACCTGATCCCTTATTTCCCGGGTAATCTAATCCCTAGGGGAAAGAGCTTAAAAATTATAAAATTTTAGAACTACTATATACAAAAAAACTTAAATAATGTGCAACTTAAAACTATGTAAAATAATAATTATCAATTTTTTGGTGCCCCGAGATATACATAATAATTTACGTATAGTTTTCTGTTTTTATGGGTGATCTGTTAATTGGAGTTGAGCCCTAATTTCCCGGGCTATCTAACCCCGTTTGAATTTTTTAAATCGTACTATCCCTAATATATACCAGAAACTTGCATGATTTGGAAATTAAAAATTTGATTAATTAAAAGTTGGAAATACAAACATTTTACTTTAAACACGAAATTATCAACAACCGAAAAAATTCCAATACTTGCTTAATGATAATGTACAAGTGGGAAATTCAATTGATTTCGTTCGGTGAATAATTAATACAGTCTATCTGATTTTTACTGTCTATTACTAGGTAGACAATCATATCATACTTTTTCAACATTATTTTAATTAATATATGACTGGCTTTTCATAATGCTGAAATTTGTCATTGAACGTATTGTTAATGCAATTATAATAGTGAAAGTGGATGACTTCGGTTGCATTCTTTCTTGATATCCTATATTTACTTTTATTTAATTTAAAGAAAATTCAATAAACTTTAAACAGTGTTTTATTAATTGTAATAATTACAGTCTTACTTTTTGGTTTTTTCGCGAGAAATTATTTTCTTTCCTTGAAGTTGAAAACTTTACTATTTCTTTATTAGAGATATTCGTCTTGCGACGACTTTTGCAGTGTTAGGCCTCCCATTAACGAAGTTATCATTTTTCATTACGTCTATACATAGATTTCTCTCAACACCTTAAGAATCAATTTAGGTTTTTGTAAATTATTTGGAAGTGAAACTCGAATATTTGTAGGAGGCGATTAATTGTATTTGCCAGAACTAAAAATTGCCGTCGGCCTTACTGCCCATTTTGAAAAAAAATTCCCATACAACTTTCTAAGATGTATTAACCGCGTAATTACTCCAGGCGGCAATTACCTTTCACGTTTCCAGTATATATTCAAAAAGAATGCGTTGTAAGCCTATAGTGTTTTTCGTTGTTTGTGCGGTAAGTGCTTACGTTTGAGACGTGATTTTCAGCCGTTTTTATTTTAAATTGAAAGGGTGAGTTTTTCAATTACTTCGATATTCTTAGCTGCATTTTCTACTTGCTTGTTTATTACCAATATATATGTTTTTGTAGAATTTTATATAATAAAACCAAGTAGTCAAAAAAATTTATTAAACTTAAAATATATTACATTGCATTCTAAATAAGTAAAACATTTTGTTTGGCGCATGCCAAATGGTTGTCCATATGCATAAAACAATGACCAAATTCTCTATAATCCATCCTTAACGTTTTCAAATTTGGAACGTTAAATTCTTCAATATTTTCCATATGGTTGTGCTGTAAATATCTGAATACGATATTTCGTTTTTGTAAGCCTTTCACGTACACAGTGCCACTTGATGGGATTATCTTTTCTTAATATAAAATTAAATGCAATGATGACAACCCACTGGTCGACTGGTTTTCCCAACTAAGTCCATGCAGATTTTTCAGGAGCCATGCGTTATGTTTCTTGAAATTTTCGTTCAATTGGGTGGATTCCAAAGGCAGAACCAATATTTCGTGTCACAATTTATTATTTTTTACATCCGTAATAGCTATTTCCTTTATAAAGAACTGACTGCTTTTGAATTGGAAACCTTGAATATTCAGGATGTAAGCCATAGTGCTGCGTTCTTGTCGATTGTTGATTCTCAAATAACCAAACTTGTGGTAACCCAATCAATATACTAAAGTAAGTCTGTTTTCTTAATCCAACTTTTCCCCCCACCATGCCATGCAACCATACGTCCATGGTCCCGTTTCGCAAAAAAATGGCAAAAGTTGATTAGTTGATCAAAACGATATTTATTATCGTAGAACAAACGCCAGCATTCTGCAATGTTTTAAATGTAGGATTAAACCCTTATTTAAAAGCAAGTATTTCTTATCGCAAAAGCAAGCAATGCATCTCACTAACAGACCCTGTCGACTACCTCTCCCGGCAGGGAGAAGAATTCAATGCACCCAGTGGTTACGATAAGTCCATTGTTAAAAGGCCTTTCATTTCAAAGAACATTTGAAAATACATGTTCAATTTACATTTATTATATGCCATAACTATTAGTAACTTTTGTGAGATTAATTGTAAATATACCCTACTTCGTGGTTTTGCGATTGAAGCTTTTGTAGAAAATAAATCTTCAAAATGATTTCTTGGCCAAAATGAATAAAGTTCAGGCTAAAAGCTACTTAGGTATTGTTTGATGTCTTCTCAGGTTGACAAGCTCAGTCATTGTAAGCCAAATGTTTTTCAGAAGTTCCTAATAGAATTCTATTTAGTTGAGTACGTACTTTGTAATAATAGTCTAAAGTTTAACATTTAACAATGCAGGCAAGATGACTTAAACAAGTTTAATACAAAAATAAGTAGATAGGATTTGTTCATTCTGGATCCTTCACCTCCGCTGACGTCAGTGGAGGAGCGCTAATTCCTTTTAATGAGAAAACTCATTAAACACCCATTAGCACTAATGCGTTTTCTCATTAAAAACTCATTAGCACTAATGAGTTTTCTCATTAAAAACCCATTAGTACTAATCGCTTTTTTAATGGGTTTTCTCATTAAAAACCCATTAGCACTAATTGTTTTTAATGGATTTTCTCTTTAAAAACCCATTAGCCCTAATTGCTTTTTAATGAGTTTTCTCATTAAAAACCCATTATCACTAATCGTCTTTTAATTGGAAATCTCATTAGCACTAATCGTTTTTTAATCGAAAATCTCATTAACGATATCACCGGGTTCCATACGTCACAGCATATACCATCACCGCCATCTAAACTTAATTGGCAAATAATCCACATCTGGTAACAGTATTGCCATCTAAATTCGCACAATAGTTTTCTTCGACCAAGCACTGTTTAGCTGCAGGCGAGGGCTCAGCACCCGATCTGGCACGGATTTTGTTCTCAGCACCTTGATCTGGACCATCTAACCTTAATCGGCAAATATTCGCACATCTGGTGACAGCATTGCCAGCCTAAATTTGCACAAGAGTTTTCTTCAACTAAACATTTTTAGCCTCCGAGAGTATGGATCGAGCACTTGGCACCCCGAGCCGGACCGACGGGCCCTCGTCATCCTTCCCCGGGTCCTCCGAATCTGCAAATTCTCCCAGATAGCAACATTTACATAAATCTGCAAACCAGTAAGCATGCCAATAAACTAAAAAAAACATGTATCCATTTATTTGCAAATAGGCGTTTAAACACAAGCACATTATTTTTGGTTCAACTAGCTCTTAGTGGTGAGGTGTGGGAAAAAACTTACAGCTTATAAACTAAAACGTCAGGATGTATTATTATTATTAACAACCCATTGGAAAATATCAATAAGCGTTAATACAGTTTATTCGGTATACTAAGCATTAATAGCACAAATTTGCATACAGTTAAGATACATAGATCGGCAAAAAATTCCGCAAATAAGAAAATGTTAATTTTAGTCTAATTCAAAGTATATGTTCACTGTTGCACCGACTTTACCCTTGCTAATCATATAAACATTTTTCTTAGCATCAACTAGCTCTTAGTGGAGAGGTGTGGGGAAAAAACTTACAGCTTATAAACTAAAACGTCAGGATTTATTATTATTAACAATTCATTGGAAAATAACAATAAGCATTAATACAGTTTATTCGATATACTAACCATTAATAGCACAAATTTGCATACAGCTAAGATACATAGATCGGCAAAAAATTCCGCAAATGAGAAAATGTTAATTTTAGTATAATTCAAAGTCTATGTTCACTGTTGCACCGACTTTACCCCGGCTAATCATATAAACATTTTTCTTACCATCAATTAGCTCGCTGAAGGTTTTTATTCCATCAAGTTTTAAGTAGTTGAAAAAGTGCTCTGGTAAAAACACAAAAAATCATCGCTTTCAATAATAGCACGATCCCCATACTTTGTTGACACAGACCTTACTCCTAAGACACGATATTTTCTATCGGTGACAAGCTCGGAAGCGCTTATTGTAGTTATACGCTTCATAACCGCATTTAATTTTGCAAAATCCATATTTTATATGAGCTGAGTAGGTAAATAAGGCCGGTCCTAATTCAAAACGCGACAGACGTATTTTCCATGTGTAAAATACGTCTGTCACGTTTTGAATTAGGATCGGCCCTATATAATTTCAATGTAAAATAGTTGTGAAAACATATCAATGTAAAATAGTTGTGAAAACATGAATTCTTATATACTTTCAATGTAAAATACTTGTGGGCACGTTTTAAATTAGGTTCGGCCCTATATAATTTCAATGTAAAATAGTTGTGAAAACATTTCAATGTAAAATAGTTGTGAAAACATGAATTCTTATATACTTTCAATGTAAAATACTTGTGGGCACGTTTTGAATTAGGATCGGCTTTATATTACTTTCAATGAAACACACGTATGTTAAAAAATGTAAGTGCAGAGAAGAATGTGTGTAGCTGTTTTGAATTCGGTTTTCTAGCGAGAAGTTACACGTGCGCCGTTTTGAATTAGGATCGGCGTTATATACTTTTAATGTAAAATGTGAAAACCTGAATTCTTTTCAAATGTAAAATACTTGTGGGCACGTTTTGAATTAGGATCGGCTTTATATTACTTTCAATGAAACACACGTATGTTGAAAAATGTAAATGCAGAGAAGAATGAGTGTAGCTGTTTTGAATTCGGTTTTCTAGCGAGAAGTTACACGTGCACCGGTTTGAATTAGGATCGGCGTTATATACTTTTAATGTAAAATGTGAAAACCTGAATTCTTATTATACTTTTCAAATGTAAAAATACTTGTGGGCACGTTTTGAATTAGGATCGGCTTTATATTACTTTTAATGGAACATATTTCAAAACACACGTATGTTGAAAAATGTAAGTGCAGAGAAAATGTGTGTAGATGTTTTGAATTTGGTTTTCTAGCGAGACAGTATGACAGATGCAAAATATCGCATTCAAGTCAATTGTGTTTTAATTAAAGTGGATTCTGATTTATGTTTAGAGGCTGCAAATACACATGGGCCGGTTTCAATGCAAAATGTGTTCACTCTTGTGATAGGTTGAAAAGTGGGTTGGCAAAGTACGCAGATGGTGGTAATCTGCTATATAAGGAGATTGCTCCTGATATTAATTTAATTAGTCGAAGTTTACTGCATATATTTACATACAAACATGTATATAATTGATATTCAGGGATTTAAATACAAGAAAAACGAGTTTGTGTGTAAAGAAATTGCGATTTTGGACTTGTTGAAAGGTGTTGTTTGGCATCAAATTTTTAAACTGCCAATGCAGTCCAGTTGTTTGAGCCAAGATCATATAAAACATAACGACTGGGTGACAAAGAATATTCATGGTCTTTCTTGGGATGAATCTTCAACGGCTGGAATGGGTTTATCACATATAGCGCTTTATTTAAAGCAAATTATCCTACCCGGTGAAGAAGTATTTGTGAAGGGTCTAGAAAAGAAGAAATTGATTGAAACCTATCTACTGCAAAACGTTGTAACTGATATGCTTGCACTAGGTTGTCCTAAGATATCGGAGTTAAAAATCAACAACCGTTTAAAATATAACATCCATTGTTGTAGACACAGCAATAATAATCTGCAATGTGCAAAACAAAATACCTTGTTATTAAAAGAATGGCTTGATAATAATAAAAAACAATAGAAAGATTGTGTCTGTATTATTTATTTTAATATAATTTTACAATGTTAGCCGAAGCAAAGTATCCGACCCGGTGAAGAAGTATGTGTGAAGGGTCTAGAAAAGAAGAAATGGATGGAAACTTATCTATTGCAAAGGCAAGGCAATAATAGTCTGCAATATGCAGAACAAAAATACTTTGTTATTAAAAGAATGGTTTGATAATAATAAAAAAAAACAATAGAAAAGATTGTGTCTGTATTATTATTGTAGTCAGTAAGAAATCTTTAATGCTGATGTCTGCAGAAAAAACAATTAAACTCAGACAGCACGAATAGAACTCTCAACCGTGAAAGCAATTATAATTGATCAACGCAATAGCTCTTTACTGGTTTTACAACATTTAACAAATTGTACAGATATCTCAAAAGATTTGCCAAAGACAGACAAACAGATAGACAGACTGACTGCACCAATTTTCTCATTTTCGCTTTTAAAGAATAAACAAGTCGTAGTTATTAAATCGCGAACTCAGTTTATTTGCAAGAAAATATATAAACGTGGAAATTTTTGAAATGCTCCAACTTCAAAAAAACTAGAAATAAATCTATTGAAATATATGCTAACGTTGCAATTGGCGGATCTGCTCACGGAGGAAACAATTTTTTCTAGCACTTCATTTAGATTGACTATAAACTACTCAATAATTTTAACCTAACCACTATCATTATTCTTTCCTGACAAGGGTAATTTTAATAAAAGTTTTCATTTTTGATTTGTTCTATAGAACAACTACAACTTGACAATAAAGATTATCACACACACACACACACACACACACACACACACACACACACATACACACACATACCTTGAGTATATATAAAGATATTAAACAACAAGAACAGCAGCAGAAAATTCAACCCATGTCAGACAGCTTTTTTCTTGTCAACGATAGTCTAGTCTAATGCTTCTTCAGCATTTGCATTTTCATAGTTACGTACTGAAGGCAACTCTGCAATTTTAGATCACATGCATTTCTAATTTCAATTACAAAAAAAATATGAAAGCATCTATTTGAAATGCATTTTCTAACTTTAATCGCAAAAAAAATGAGAGCATCTATTCGAAATATGCACTCAGCTTAAAAAGTCAAAAAATTGTTTTACACCGTTCTGTAAACTGAGATTACGTAGTTATTAAATCGGGAGTAATGTGAAATGAAACACAATGTATTTTTCTTTATTGTAATTTATAAAATACATATATATTTATATATACAAATGAATGCTTAATATATATTAATAGTTATTAAGATGAAATGAAAACCCAACTTTGTATTTTAAAGTTGAATTACCATTTCAAATCGAACTAGTAATTGAAAACCACTAAAAGAACGGCTACAGCAGGACTTGAACCTACAACCTCTGATTTACCGGATCAGTGCTCTAACCAATTGAGCTATCTAGCCTAATTGTTTAGATGATGTTATACTTAATACTACTGAAGCTTGGCTCTTGTCAACGATTTTCAATTACGTCTTGCATTTAAGGAAATTGAATCTAGTTATATACATAATTCATGTACTAATAACTTGATCATCCCATTTTTGCAACGTTCGGAATAATACACACATGTAAATATATGTAATTACATGTAATTATATTATTATTAATTTCATTTCATCTTAATAACTATTAATATATATTAAGCATTCATTTGCATTCCAAATGTGGATTATTCTTCTCTATTAGTAATAATATAATTACATGTTTGTATTATTCCGAACATTGCAAAAATGGGATGATCAAGTTATTAGTACATGAATTATGTATATAACTAGATTCAATTTCCTTAAATGCAAGACGTAATTGAAAATCGTTGACAAGAGCCAAGCTTCAGTAGTATTAAGTATAACATCATCTAAACAATTAGGCTAGATAGCTCAATTGGTTAGAGCACTGATCCGGTAAATCAGAGGTTGTAGGTTCAAGTCCTGCTGTAGCCGTTCTTTTAGTGGTTTTCAATTACTAGTTCGATTTGAAATGGTAATTCAACTTTAAAATACAAAGTTGGGTTTTCATTTCATCTTAATAACTATTAATATATATTAAGCATTCATTTGCATTCCAAATGTGGATTATTCTTCTTTATTAATAATAATATAATTACATATTTATATATATATATATATATATATATATATATATATAATGTTATGTACTCTAGAATAAACATACTATAATTCACTTAAGTTCCCAAATATAAAGAACAGTTCTAACTCACTCCAACTCTGAACGGTTAAAAAATATTGCATTATCAATTCTATGAGGGCTGTCTTCTTCTTCATCTTTGACGCGCGGTCGTTTTTGGTTGTTCTTCTTCTTCGTGTTAACTAAAAAAAAGATTCAAATGAATATTATATCAAGTAAATGCATTAAGAAAATTAAATCTATATATATTAAGCTAAAGAATACATACTCTGTATTGGTGTCATCAGGTCGTACGTTTGCAATTGGTGGATCTGCTTACGGCGTCAACGATTTTTTCTCCAGTACTTAATTTTGGATTGACTCAATAATTTTAACCCAATCACTATCATTATTCTTTCCTGACAAGGACAATTTTAAAAAAAGGTTTTCATTTTTGATTTGTTCTATAGAACGCACAACTACAACAGCAATAAAGATTGAACGATTATCACACACACACACACATATCTAGAGTATATAAGGATATTAAACAACAAGAACAGCAGAAAATTCAACTCATGTAAGCAAGAATTTAATGCTAAGGTATTGTCTAGATAGCAATTGTAGAAATATGAAATCTATAGAAAATTTGATAAAGCCAGTCATGTATAAATTTTTAATGCTGACATCCGCAGGAAAAATAAAAGCGAGAAATTTAATGCTAACATCAGCAGAATAATAAATAAATCCACTTAGTCAGCAGTAATGGAAGACCGGATCTGGCTTCGAAACTGTGCACGCGTATATACCATATTTTTAAAATTAAAGTTGTCAATTGCAAAACAAAAAAATTAAATTTTACCTAGAAATCATTTGAAATATGTACTTTTTTCAGTACAACTGAAAGAACTTGACTTTTATACATTTTTTTAAATCGATATCATACACTTTTTTTCTATACTGTTGGTAAAAATCTACGTGAAGTATTTATATTAAATAATAAACTGACCTGTTAGAAAAAAATTAAAAATTTGCATCGTTTTCTGAAAAAATTGCATACTTTTTCAGTACAACTGAAAGAACTTGACTTTTATACATTTTTTAATCGATATCAGACTGTACAGAAACAGTAATGTTTAATTATATAAGACAAACATGATGTGTTTACTATTAAACAAAACAAAATTGTTCTTAATCCAAGTGATGATAAAAGAATTCTTAGTACCTCAACCACTAATACTATCTATTGCCTATTTTGTAGTATTGATTACAAAAAATACATACGACAGCGAGTACTGTGTTAAAAATTGTTTTTCGTTGCAGAAAGTAACATCAATACCCGTCAATATTACTGTATTAGTCGATTAAGGCATGAGTTAATTTTTTACTACGTTTCTTTTTATTCGCTTAGGGCAATGCAGAGAGAAGAAGTTTGAATTGGCAACATTTTTTATAATAAAATAAACCTTGATACAAAATCACATTTCAGTTTTTACTGAAAAGTAGATCGGATGAGATTGCTAACTAAACGGTGTTATAATATTTTTATATATCTGTGTGAATAAACTCACAAAGCGCCAAAAGAGCGGTTTGTCTAACTGATTATTTTCACTTAAAGCGATTGACATTCATTTCAAACAAGTATTTATTAAGGTCATATAAAAGACCAAAAGTTTTATCATATAAATTAACTTTGTGTAATTTAAATTTCATTACGTAGCATTCGTTGAATTTTAAAAAATTATTTTATACTCCATCATGAGTTAATTTTACTACGTGCTATAATTATGCTAAATAATGAAGAAAAATGAATTGCTTTAACAGTTTTATGGAAAAATGTCATGCGTTGCACATTGCATATTCTATTTGCAGGGACATGAAACAAGAAAAACGCTTGGCAATATTTTTTTATAATAAAATAAACCTTAATACAAAATCACATTCAGTTTTACTAAAAAGGAAATATTTCACATTGTTAATTTTGTATAAATTAAAGTTATTTTTTCCCTAAATTTTTAGTTAAACAAACAAAACGCATGAGTTTGATGCAGATTTTTTCTGGGATACTCAAATCTTTAGGAATTTTTTAATTGAAGCGAGCAAAACAAATTTTTTCCTTAACGCAGCTGAATGAAAAATGATGTGAGATTGTTGTTTTTGGAAATTAAAATTTAGTATTAATTTTTTTGCTGATGAACGTGCTTTGTTAATGCAAGATTTCGAATTTGCTTTATTTTTTCTAAAAAATTGCAAATGTCTAATTTCATAGCTATTTTGCTTACATCAGAACATATTTATGTATAAAGTAATTTAGCTAACCTTAATACAAAATCACATTCAGTTTTACTGAAAAGGGAAATATTTCACATTGTTATTTTTGTATAAATTAAAGTTATTTTTTCCCTAAATTTTTAGTTAAACAAACAAAACGCATGAGTTTGATTCAGATTTTTTCTGGGAAACTCAAATCTTTAGGAATTTTTTAATTGAAGCAACATTTTGGGAAAATTGTATCATTATTAAAATTTACTGAGATTAAATCCATCTCTTTCAATAAATTAAAAATTGCACGACGTAATTATATTAGGATAAAACTGCAGAATGTTTTTCAGAGTTGCCTTCAGTATTTAAATATAGAAAATGCTTTGGCGCGAGCAAAGCAAATTTTTTCCTTAACGCAGCTGAATGAAAAATGACGTGAGATTGTTATTATTGTAAATTAAAATTCAGTATTAATTTTTCTGCTGATAAAGTGCTTTGTTAAGGCAAGATTTCGAATTTGCTTTATTTTTCTGAAAAATTGCAAATGTATAATTTTATAGTTATTTTGCTTACATCACAACATATTTATGTATAAAATAATTTAGCTAGTTGCTGAAGTTAGTAGTGGTATTTTAAATTAAACAGTGAAGTGTTACACTTGAAGGTAAATATAAACAATCATGATCTGCTTAAAGAGTGTGTTCAACGTTTGTTCCCGTTTTTTTTTTCGGACTTTATAGCTATTCACATTTTGATTCAATATCACGATCCAATTCCAATTGCATTAAAAGACAGAATATTAATTCTAAATATTTAATGTATTTTGATGTTAATAATTTATATGGAGCTGCAATGTCTGAATATCTTCCATATGGAGAATTAGAATTTTTAGATGACACCATGCTAAAGTTTGTAGGGCTTAGATCTAAAATGTACACTTACAGAGTTCAGGATAGGATAATAAAAAAAAGTCAAAGGGGATCTTCCTTAGCAAGTATTTAGCAAATTTCTTTTGATGATTATAAGAATGCTTTGTTTTATAAACAGACTATACAGAAACAGCAATGTTTAATTAGATCAAGTCAAAACATGATGTCTTTATTATTAAACAAAAACAAAAATGTTCTTAATCAAAGTGATGATAAAAGAAATTCTTAGTACCTCAACCATTGATACTAAGAACCTTGGGGGGGTATAACTATACACTCAGAACTGACTTGTAAAGCTTCAACCACTGGCTCAAATAAATAAGAATGCAATCTATTTTAGTTATAAAAACTTCAGTGTTATGTTTATACCTGCACAAGTACGCAGTTTTTCGTTTTGGATTTATCTAAAAATAGGATACCTTTCAATCTACCTCGAGTTGAACTATATTAGCATAAATGTAATGTAGAGAAAAAATGTAGTAGTAACCGTTCTGTTTAAAAAAAATCCAGTTTGTTATTGTTTAAAGATGTGTTAGCATAAGGTTGATGAGTATGTTTTTTCAATATTAACAATTGCATTGTCGAAGTAAACCTTTTTTCACGCACGTTCAGTATTTCACTATTCATTTTACATTTTAATTAAATAAATGCAGTCCTAACGATTGTAGAAACAACTGCTGGAATGGTGTTATCATATATATATATATATATATATATATATATATATATATATATATATATATATATATATAGCGCTTTATTTGAAGCAAATTATTCGACCCGGTAAAGAAGTATTTTTGTGAAGGGTTTAGAAAAAGAAGAAATTGATTGAAAACCTACTTACGTTTACCTTTTTAATCTTAAAAATTTCATTTGACCAGTTTGGCGTGTAACCTTTCGTAAATGCTTCCCTGTGTTTACTAATCCTCACACTGTCTTTAATTGAATATTTTGGTATTTTGGTTGTAAGTTTGATGTGGGTAAATGATGATTTAAGAATAGTTTTTTCATTTGATGTATCAACTTTTTACTAAAAATAGGATACCTTTTCAATCTACCCGAGTTGAACTATATTAGCATAAATGTATGTAGAGAAAAAATAGTAGTAGTAACCGTTCTGTTTAAAAAAAATCTAGTTTGTTATTTGCTTAAAGATGTGTTAGCATAAGGTTGATGAGAATGTTTTTTCAATATTAACAATTTCATTGTCGAAGTAAACTTTTTTACGCACGTTTCACTATTCATTTTACATTTTAATTAAATAAATGCAGTCCTAACGATTGTAGAAACAACGGCTGGAATGGTGTTATCATATATAGCGCTTTATTTGAAGCAAATTATCCGACCCGGTAAAGAAGTATTTGTGAAGAGTTTAGAAAATAAATTGATTGAAACCTATCTAATGCAAAACATTGTAACTGATATGCTTGCACTAGGTTGTCCTAAGCTATCGGAGTTAAAAATCAACAATCGTTTAAAATATAACATCCATTGTTATAGACACAGCAATAATAATCTGCAATGCGCAAAAACAAAATACCTTTTTTTATTAAAGGAATGGCTTGATAATAAAAAACAATAGAAAGATTTTGTCTGTATTATTTATTTTAATATAATTTTTACAATGTTAGCCTTACTATCTATTATTATAACAACTTCTAGCAAACATTATTTTTTTATCGATCCAGCTATTGTGTACGTTAGAGAAGCCTAACCATTTTACAAAGACTTTATTTCCACTCTTTCTTAGGACTTTTTCTAGCAGGTAAATTCCTGGATGTTTAACCTTTTGCAACTCCATTTCATAAAATGCACCTTTGATTTCTTTTTCGTCTTGATCTTCTAATACATATGTTGTCGGATTGGTTACGTTTACTTTTTTAATCTTAAAATTTTCACTTGACCAGTTTGGCGTGTAACCTTTCGTAAATGCTTCCCTGTGTTTACTAATCCTCACACTGTCTTTAATTGAAAATTTTGGTATTTTGGTTGCAAGTTTGATGTGGGTAAATGATGATTTAAGAATAGTTTTTTTATTTGATTTATCAACTTTTACAGGTTTGACATCGATAGTATTGTGAACTGTATTGTGGTATTGTTTCACAATATCGCTTAAATTTTTTTTTATCCAATTGTAAGAACCGTTCAGGTTAAACAAGTGCCACATTTTTCCCTTTAAAGTTCTAATTACACGTTCCACAATGCATGCTTTTTTTGTAGAAAAAAAACACTATAATGGTTTATGAAATATGTCTGCATTAAGGATTGAAAGTGTTTGTTATAATATTCTTTACCAAAATCCAGACTGCACATTTCTTGGTGGATTTTTAAATTTATTTAAAATTGTTTTCATTACAGCAGTAACATCAATAAGTGGTATAGCCCATACGTATTTGGAGAAACAATCAATAACTACTAAAATGTATTTAAATCCTTTGTTTGTTTGCGAATACGGTAGCATTTCAATCAAATCGGTCTGAAGAAGGTAATTTAAACCTTTTACTATCACTTTGCGTCCCTTGAAATTTATTCTTGCTGGTTTATGAAGTTCATTTACTATATCCTCTTTCACTTTTGATTGAGCAACTATCATAATACTTTTTTCTAATCAGGATTTATTAAATACAATTAATAAATACTTTCCATGTTTGAATGTCGTGGGCACCACTTGCTTTGAAAGGAACTTTTAATATAAAATCAAGAAACATTGTGGTATTGTTTATAAGTCCGGAACCGGAACAAACGTTGAACACCCTCCTTTAAGTGGATCATGATTGTTTCTATTTATCTTCAAGTGTAAAACTTCTTGGATTGCCCAACCTGAATCCTTTTCGCTAAATTCTTCTAATCGCTTCGAAATCTTGTCTAATACGTTCTCCTTATACCACCGCTTGAGATTGGTATTTATATCGATGTGACGATTTGCAGTAGGAAACGTTTTCAAATCTATTTCGCCAGTTGTAGGCTTAACAAAGTTAGCGCTCAATATTACATTAACTTTCAACATTGACTTTTTTAAGCAAGCAACAATCTTGCGTTTAAAACTTAAATTGGTAATAAGTCCCGTAATTATTCGACTTCTAAAACATGATTGTACATCATGCCAAATCAAATTTTTTCGAGTATGACCTCTAGAAAGCGTTGCATCAACACCT
This sequence comes from Platerodrilus igneus, assembly GCA_036346225.1. Lineage (NCBI taxonomy): Eukaryota > Metazoa > Arthropoda > Insecta > Coleoptera > Lycidae > Platerodrilus > Platerodrilus igneus. Next base: position 193,499 of record JARFIW010001192.1, read on the forward strand.
TTACCACGATATTCCAAAGAGCGTTTCAAGTGCCTCAATCGTACAAGGTAGCTTTTAAGATGTGCCAAATTAGATTCCAGCCTACTAGGATTTTCTTGTCGATTGTCTTCGTATACCTTATTTCTAATAGCAAGCTTCAATATACTAATATTTGCTTTGATAATTATAATGTGTTTTGTTATTTCATCGACTGATCTGATTAGATTCACGCATTTCACAGTTAATTTCAAAATAGCGCTACTAATCTCGGCCACCGTTTCAGAATTCATGATTCTATATACAAATCAATATACTACTTAATATATGTACAGCTTTATTTACTATTCATACCAAAATATCATCTGACAAAAGCAAAACAATTGTAAATGAATTAGCATACAACATCGTTTTTTTATTCAGCTGCGTTTACCGAAAAAAATTTGCTTGTTTGCAGTATAGTCAATCAAATGTTTTTTTTTATATGACCTTTGATTTATGCTGTGTGTACAGAAAATACACTATCATTACAGCGCTATTTTTTATGGATACATACAAAAAATCTTAATAAAAATTAAAGCAAGTTTTGAAAAAATGTCTCAGAATTAAACCGTCAATGTTGTTTATTAATTTACACGCACTATAGAATATGCAATGTGCAACGCATGATATTTTCCATAGAACTTTGTTAAAGCAATTCATTTCTTCATTATTTTAGCAATAATTATAGCACGTAGTAAAACTAACTCATGATGGAGGTATAAAAATAATTTTTTTAAATTCAACGAATGATACGTAATGAAATTTAAATTATACAACGTTATTTATATGATAAAACTTTTGGTCTTTTATATGACCTTAATAAATACTTGTTTGAAATGAATGTCAATCGCTTTAAGTGAAAAAAAATCAGTTAGACAAACCGCTCTTTTGGCGCTTTGTGAGTTTATTCACACAGATATATAAAAATATTATAACACCGTTTAGTTAGCAATCTCATCCGATCTACTTTTCAGTAAAAATTGAAATGTGATTTTGTATCAAGGTTTATTTTATTATAAAAAATGTTGCCAATTCAAACTTCTTCTCTCTGCATTGCCCTAAGCGAATAAAAAGAAACGTAGTTAAAAATTAACTCATGCCTTAATCGACTAATACAGTAATATTGACGGGTATTGATGTTACTTTCTGCAACGAAAACAATTTTAACACAGTACTCGCTGTCGTATGTATTTTTGTAATCAATACTACAAAATAGGCAATAGATAGTATTAGTGGTTGAGGTACTAAGAATTCTTTTATCATCACTTGGATTAAGAACAATTTTGTTTTGTTTAATAGTAAACACATCATGTTTGTCTTATATAATTAAACATTACTGTTTCTGTACAGTCTGATATCGATTAAAAATGTATAAAAGTCAAGTTCTTTCAGTTGTACTGAAAAAGTATGCAATTTTTCAGAAAACGATGCAAATTTTAATTTTTTCTAACAGGTCAGTTTATTATTTAATATAAATACTTCACGTAGATTTTTACCAACAGTATAGAAAAAGTGTATGATATCGATTTAAAAAATGTATAAAAGTCAAGTTCTTTCAGTTGTACTGAAAAAGTACATATTTCAAATGATTTCTAGGTAAAATTTAATTTTTTTGTTTTGCAATTGACAACTTTAATTTTAAAAATCTGGTATATACGCGTGCACAGTTTCGAAGCCAGATCCGGTCTTCCATTACTGCTGACTAAGTGGATTTATTTATTATTTTGCTGATGTTAGCATTAAATTTCTCGCTTTTTATTTTTCCTGCGGATGTCAGCATTAAAAAAATTTATACATGACTGGCTTTATCAAATTTTCTATAGATTTCATATTTCTACAATTGCTATCTAGACAATACCTTAGCATTAAATTCTTGCTTACATGAGTTGAATTTTCTGCTGTTCTTGTTGTTTAATATCCTTATATACTCTAGATATGTGTGTGTGTGTGATAATCGTTCAATCTTTATTGCCAAGTTGTAGTTGTGCGTTCTATAGAATAAATCAAAAATGAAAACCTTTTTTTTTTTTAAATTGTCCTTGTCAGGAAAGAATAATGATAGTGATTGGGTTAAAATTATTGAGTCAATCCAAAATTAAGTACTGGAGAAAAAAATCGTTGACGCCGTAAGCAGATCCACCAATTGCAAACGTACGACCTGATGACACCTGTTAATTATTGTTTGTAGTGTACTCTAATGAAGCTATACGTAGACTGCTTTATTAAAATTAAAACATAAGGCCATACATTCAATAAGGCTGGTGAGGATGTTAGGCAACCCAACTTACAGAAGATACAATTGGTGTTGTCTACCCAACATCTCCCCAATTAAATAAATAAAAATTAATTATGGTTTTTAACTAAATAATCTCTTGCTAATAAGTAACATAGTCCTGAAATTTTCGAGGTAATTTTATTTCACGTTTCTGGCGCACTTCACTTTTACAACTTTCTTCAGGATACACTGTAACACTATCGTTATTCACTTCATTCGGACTAAAGACATAATCTGCTGTATAGGTAGGTGAAAAGTGCATGTCATGATTACTAGCGTTTCTGATCTTTATGTAAATTTCATTTCTGATTATGCATTTTCCATCTTCCTTGACAATTTTGAATGTATTATCCCTGATTTTCTCTACAATTTTACCTTTTCGCCATGTGCTTTTTGGAAACATTTGAAACCATACCAAATCATTTTTGAAAAATTTTTGTCTGAAACCTACACATCTTTTATCGTAGTTATTTTTAGCAACGGTTTGTTGTACGTTCAGTTGTTTGTTATAGATTTTTTTGTTTATTGGTTTTGGCACGAGGTTTTTATTTTCAAATATTAGGTGATCTCTTAGATATCTAGACATTAGAATTTGCGCAGGCGAGAAGCTACTGTTTAAAACAGGAGTATTACGATAGGCAACAAGTGCAAGATATATGTCTTCATCATTGTCTAAGCATTTTTTAAGTAATTTTTTAACGGTTTGTATAGTTCGTTCTGCAAATCCATTGGATTGTTGATGATGCGGGGAACTATTGATAATATTGAAATTCCAAATGGTTGAAAATTCATTTAGTTTTTCACTTCGGCATTGAGTTGCACTATCACTCACGATTATTTTGGGAATCCCATGTCTTGATAAAACCGATTTTAATTTATTAATTATATTTTCGGATGTTAAATTGTTATTCAAATTCATAACTTCAGGATATTTTGAATAATAATCAACTATTATTAAAAAACTTTTACCATGAGTTTCAAATATATCCATTCTAATTTTTGCCAAGGTTTCTTTATTATTTTGTGAGGAGTCATGGGCAATTTTCTTTTTGAATTTGCGTATTTATTGCACATTTCACATTTTCTATAAGTACCTCTATATCATTATTAATTTTGGCCAAAAACTGTATTTTTGCTCTTGCTATACACTTTCGAGCTCCTAAATGACCTCTGTGTATATCTGATAAAATTTTGTTTCTCAAGTATTTGGAATAATTAGTCTGTTACCAACATATATCAACCCTTGTGCAGATTGAGTAATAGTTTCTTTTAATTTATAAAATGGTTTTATACTACTCGGTACTTGTTTAATTTTTTGTGGCCAATTATTTTGTATGTACATTTTAATTTGGCATAACTCTTCATCATTTTGTGTTGCTTTTATTAATTGCTTTAATCTTTCATCAGTCACTTTTATATTGTTTTGTATTAGGCAAACCTGCAATTCTAAATCTAAATTATCTTTTAGTTCTTTGCTCATATTTAGTCTTGAAAGGGTATCTGCAACTAACAGATCCTTTCCACTTTTGTAAATTAGTTTGATATTATATTTTTGAAGAGATAACCTCATTCGTTGTAGCCTGGGCGGACAAAGATTTAATGACTTTTTAAAAATAGAAATTAGAGGTTTGTGATCTGTTTCTACATAGAAATCTCGACCATAAACGTATTGATAAAATTTGTTAACACCAAAGCAAATTGCTAGGAGT
>JARFIW010001192.1:202500-205000 GCA_036346225.1 Platerodrilus igneus
TTCTTGTGCATACTCATTGTAGATATCCTGTACCTTTGGAAAATCTTGATTTCCGGCTATGAAAACAGATACGTCGTCGGCATAGGCAGTTACTTTAAGTTTTATTGTATTTTTTGTGTTAAAGGAAATCCAATTAATGAGGTTCTGCATTTAGAGAGAATGGCTCTATTATTATTGAAAACAAGGCTCCGGAAGAGGACAACCTTGTCGTAACCCTCTAGATAGTTGCATTGGTCGTGACAATAAGGAGCCGATTCGTAAATAACTTTTGCGTCGGAGTAGAGTAATTTAATGTTCGAATAAATTGTTCTCCAAAATTCATTATGTTCAAGAGATGGAATATGTATTTGTGATGAATTTTGTCGAATGCCATTTTCTGATCAAGGTTTAAAATGGCAAGTGGTGAGTTATTTATATTAGCTTGACAAATAACGTCTCTGTATAAGTGTAAACTGTCATAAATGGTTCTGTTTGGGACAGAATAACTTTGATCAGATTCAACTACTGAAGAAACTACTGCGGACAATTTAATTGATAGTGCTTTAGCAAATATTTTATAATCTGTTGTTAGAGAGATATAGGTCGCCAATTTTGTACACATAAAAGATCTCCTTGTTTTGGCAAGAGGCATATTATACATTTCCTGGTTGATTGTGGTAGTTCGTTTTGATCAATTGCCTCAGTAAATACCTTAAAATATATACTTCCAACAGTGACCAAAAACATTTGTAAAATTCTAAAGTTAGGCCGTCTATTCCAGGTGATTTATTTTTGTTCAAAAGGTTTAATGCAGTCGTATATTCTTGTAGCGTGATCGGTTGGTTCAAATTTTATTTTCAAGATAGGAAAGTTTCTTTAAGTTTTTGTATATTGCTGCATTGTGATTTATATTTGCCCTAAATCCTAACATATATCGGCTCAAAGTATCTCAAGGCAATGGAACATAATTGTGTTGAATTTGATACAATGGCGCCATTTTCGTCTTTTAATTTTGAGAGATTTCGGATACCTGATGTGTTTATTTTAGTAATAGTTGGTCTGTCGCTCTTAATTAGCTTTTCATATCTAACTTCAGCAGCTGTTTTCAGTGGTACGTCTATAAATATTTGATATATCTCGAGTGAGTTGTGAGTATTGTTCTATATCTTGATTTGTTGTAATCGAGATTTTTGATAGCCCTTCTAAAGCATCTTGTAGATTTTTCAAATGAATTAGGTTTAGTTGTCGTTTTTGTCTAGTGTAGAGTATGGTCATTGCTCTTATATTTATTTTTAGATTTTCCCACCACGAAATAAGATTGCAATCTCTAGGAATGTTTTCAATTTCTGAGGTTAAAAAAGTGTGAATCATTTCGTGATAATCTTTCTGCTCCAAAAGCAAATTGTCCAATTTCCAATAAGGTGCTAATAATTTCGTTGTTCCGGTGAATTTCATAAGGATAGACACTGCCAAGTGATCCGAAAAGGACCCCTCCACTTTAATAGATACTAATTTTTGTCGTAGATTTTGTGTGCAATATATCCGGTCAATTCTTGATGCCGATTGTGGTTTGTTTTGCGAAATGTAGGTATATCCACCTTTTTGGCTGTTAAAGTGCCGCCAGCAATCTTTCATGTTAGGAATATTTATTGCTAATTTCAGCGCCTCTGCGAGTTGTGGATATCGTTCTACTGAACACAGTCTATCCAATTGATGATTTAAGGTACAGTTAAAGTCCCCTCCAATAATTATTCCATCGTGGTTGTACTGATAATTTTCCAGGGTGTGTCTAAGCGCAACTACTACATCTAGAGCTATCTGTAGATCTTGAGGTATGTAGATAGTTAAAACAAGAAATTTTTCATTGCTTATTTGAATAGTTACTATTTGTAAATAAGAATTGTATATTACTTCATGTCGTAAAATTTTTAAATTTGCGCTGTGTTTTATTGCTATTAATGTTCCAGAATATAATGTAACAGATGGGTTAATGAGGAAGGTATACTGTTTGCATGTGGATATAATAGCGGGAGGTACTTCCTGTATATTAGTTTCCTGTAATAATAAGATATCTGGAGCATTATTTTCTAGAAATGTTTGTAGTTGAAGCCATTTGAACTCTCCTTTGATACTTTTTCCATTAAGGTTGGTTATTTTGAGTGGTTTTAGGTGCGGCATAATGGTACTTGTTTTATTTTAACAACTTTGAGCGCTGTCGGTGCTTAAGGTCGAAATCGTTCTTTTTAAGGGTTCTGGCGCAGATTTTTTAAGACCAGACGAAGAATTTGCAAAATCATCTGTTATATGTTCGCCTGCTGCATGGTTTAACTTAACTGATAATCTCTTTAGTCGCTCTTTTAAGGCCCTTTGTGATGTTAGTGGAATAACTGCTTTTACTAATTGTAGGAGTCCGGGAATATCATTACAGTATTTTTGCGCTACACCTATAGGCTCATCGCTTCCTTTAGCTTCCCTCAAAAATTGTCGAAAGTCTATAAATGTTATAATTTGCTCAGGATTT